>ONZH01027247.1:0-35318 GCA_900303285.1 Rhinella marina
CTCTGTGTGTCTTCTTATGTGGCACAAGGGTCTTTGGGCCCCTCAGGCTCCTGGGCCCGGTAGCAACTGCTACCTCTGCACCCCCTATAGCTACGCCCTTGGTGCAGTGGACCGTCTGTGACGCAAAACCTATATATTCCCACCATGCCAGCCATGGGTTGTACATTAACTAATAACAGGGAAAACAAAAAAAATATTTTACAGAAGGGTCAACTACAGACACCCCTAAACAATTTTTAGGAGGGTCAACTTCGGACACTCCAAAACAAATTTTTGGGAGGCTGGCCTACAGACATTTGACTGCTACCTCAATCTAACTTGGTCACTTGTTGGTGCCACTACGCTGTCACCATGATGTGTCAGGCTTATGCCTGCGTCGTGGGGCAGGGGAAAGCACAGCCATGCCAGCATGAGCAGTGGTGTCACCTGCAGGCGGTGATGGACCTTCGTTGCGCCTAGTTGGGTGCTTCCCTAACATGTGATGGGCATGTGCCTCGCCTTTCTTGGTCTGGGTGAGCACAATTGCCATGAGGGTAACCACCAGGCTGTTGCAGGAGAATTTGGGGTAATGGTGGGATTAGGCAGCCTCAGAGGCATCCATGCATGCTGCCCCTGCTGTTTCCTGTCCATTTCCGTGGTGTTTCCATCATTTTCTGATGTTTTCAGGTTTTCACCCGGCCTTCCCTAGGCAGAGCCTTGGTCCCCTGCAAAAAAGCTCGAGTCTCCCATTGACTTCAATGGGGTTCGTTACTCGAAACGAGCACCCGAGCATTGGGAAAAGTTCGACTCGAATAACGAGCACCCGAGCATTTTAGTGCCCGCTCATCTCTAGTCATAACGTATAATACACCAATGGAATAACCTGTCATGAACCCTTTGGCTAGTCTGTAAAATTGCATCAGAAGAATAGTTATTAAGATATTGCATTTTAGGAATCCCACACTGTAAACAGAAGGGATAAAAACTATCCTAGTTTAACAGGTTATAGTGGAGGTACTGTAGGTTTATGGAGGACAGTACTTCATATATAACCAGAGGTATTTTTTGACAGTTCAAGATCGATAAAATGGATCGATCTCTCCCTGATCTCAAAGTTAAAAAAGTAAACTGACCTCATTATTGTTGAAAGACTCTAAAAACATCACCAACATCTGACACAATCTAGATCAAAATACTAGAATATCATCCATATAGTGTAACCAAACTAAAATATAAGGTGTCTGCAAAGACTGCAAAAACACGTTAGTTGGCCAGGCCCAGTGATATTGGAAGGTTTGAATGACATCCTCTGAGGTGTATGTCCACCATTATTTAAGTGTATGGCCACTTTTGGAAATGGTTCATACTCCTTTATTTTTGTCTTGTAGCCTGTAAAGAGTGGAGACTTTCTAAGTAGCTTCATACCACCCATTGAGAAGAAGTCCGTAGTCTATCTGGGACTTACCTCTACTCCTCATGGGCTTCAACCACTATGCTACATATCTTTGAAGAACTACAGAGAACATTGGTCCATATTTATTAATGCTGTATAACAGACAGTGTACAACTAGACAGGTAGTCACAAGATGTGTCAAATTTACCACAATGGTTCATGCAATGTGATCGATTTGGTACATTTTGCATTAAGTTACAAACTTTTCTCATTTAACAAGTTGACTTACACTAGACCACTATTTTGCACCTGAAAATTGGCATACACGAGTAAGAAATCTGGGGTATTTTAGAATTCAAAACTATTGCCCTGATTTACCATACCTTCACTCCAGAATTCTGGCATCAAAAAGTAGCAAAATAGGGCTTTTGCGACTTTTTTGTACTTGCCTGTGCAAAATTTAAGCATGTTAATTAGTTTAACTCCAGACTTATCATTGCGACTCTTTTAAAAAGTCGCAAATAAGTCACAATCTCACTCCAGCTGGAGGGTGGGGTAGGAAAACTGGAGTAGCTTTTCAAAACAGAATTGTTAGGTTTAAGGACAAGCCAAATTTGTCAAACAACCTGCAACATTTGATAAATGTGGCATAAACTACTCCAACACAGACTCAAGCAAAACTGACTTCAAATATTTTGCTCATGATAAATTCCCCCCTCTGTCTCTTGAAAAGTGTCTTGTAAGATGCAACCATTTTCTCAAAAAAGTGCAGAATTCAGGGGCAAGGACCATGGGTCAGTGGTTAGCGCTGGGGTCCTGGGTTTGAATCAACATCTGCATGAGGTTTGTATGTTCTCTATGTGTTTGTATGGGTTTCCTCCCATACTCCAAAACATACGAATAGGCAAATTGGCTTCCTGAGAAATTGACCCTAGTGTGTGTTGTGAGTTGGGACTGAGCACCTATATGGCTTCCACTGACTTCCCAGGAAGTTGTCCCAGCCACATTACTATCCCTGCGAGAGAAAAGTGTGTTACAAATGTTTGTCATTATATATATATATATATATATATATATATACACTCACCGGCCACTTTATTAGGTACACCATGCTAGTAACGGGTTGGACCCCCTTTTGCCTTCAGAACTGCCTCAATTCTTCGTGGCATAGATTCAACAAGGTGCTGGAAGCATTCCTCAGAGATTTTGGTCCATATTGACATGATGGCATCACACAGTTGCCGCAGATTTGTCGGCTGCACATCCATGATGCGAATCTCCCGTTCCACCACATCCCAAAGATGCTCTATTGGATTGAGATCTGGTGACTGTGGAGGCCATTTGAGTACAGTGAACTCATTGTCATGTTCAAGAAACCAGTCTGAGATGATTCCAGCTTTATGACATGGCGCATTATCCTGCTGAAAGTAGCCATCAGATGTTGGGTACATTGTGGTCATAAAGGGATGGACATGGTCAGCAGCAATACTCAGGTAGGCTGTGGCGTTGCAACGATGCTCAATTGGTACCAAGGGGCCCAAAGAGTGCCAAGAAAATATTCCCCACACCATGACACCACCACCACCAGCTTGAACCGTTGATACAAGGCAGGATGGATCCATGCTTTCATGTTGTTGACGCCAAATTCTGACCCTACCATCCGAATGTCGCAGCAGAAATCGAGACTCATCAGACCAGGCAACGTTTTTCCAATCTTCTACTGTCCAATTTCGATGAGCTTGTGCAAATTGTAGCCTCAGTTTCCTGTTCTTAGCTGAAAGGAGTGGCACCCGGTGTGGTCTTCTGCTGCTGTAGCCCATCTGCCTCAAAGTTCGACGTACTGTGCGTTCAGAGATGCTCTTCTGCCTACCTTGGTTGTAACAGGTGGCAATTTGAGTCACTGTTGCCTTTCTATCAGCTCGAACCAGTCTGCCCATTCTCCTCTGACCTCTGGCATCAACAAGGCATTTCCGCCCACAGAACTGCCGCTCACTGGATGTTTTTTCTTTTTCGGACCATTCTCTGTAAACCCTAGAGATGGTTGTGCGTGAAAATCCCAGTAGATCAGCAGTTTCTGAAATACTCAGACCAGCCCTTCTGGCACCAACAACCATGCCACGTTCAAAGGCACTCAAATCACCTTTCTTCCCCATACTGATGCTCGGTTTGAACTGCAGGAGATTGTCTTGACCATGTCTACATGCCTAAATGCACTGAGTTGCCGCCATGTGATTGGCTGATTAGAAATTAAGTGTTAACGAGCAGTTGGACAGGTGTACCTAATAAAGTGGCCGGTGAGTGTATATATACATATATATATAATTTTTTAAAATGAACCTTTTACCTGTTAAACAATGGCTTCTCCGTGTTTCTAAGGAAGCTAAAGTTGCTGTTGAAAGACTGGAGAAAACCTAAAGAACCACAGCGGAAGTTGTCCTGTTTGATGCAATAAAATGACTCGGAGTCTTTCATGGATCTGTATTCACATACTTCTTTTGCCGAGTCTAGCTTGAACCCACATTCACTTTTAACGGTCTTGTTTCTGTTCACAAATGTTCCAACGAAGTGTACGAGGTCATAGTCGTTGTCCCTGGCTCTCCATAGAGCTGAAACCGCCTCACTAGAATGGTAAAGTAACAAAGAAATATAGACTTTTCCTTCCCAAAATAAAGTAAAGTGGACGTGATATGTTCCATTGTTGAAGTCTTCAACCACTCCCGAAGCTCCGGCTTTCAGTTTGGAGTTAAATATTCTAGGTTTTATGAAGTCACCTCCATATGTCTTTCTATTACCCAAGTAATCAAACATATCAATTTGGATAATTAACTTGTCCCCAGTGCAGTACTTCTTTCTTGGGTTTATAATAGTGGCTTTGCTCATCTTAGCACTTGATGCAAAATTTGTGTGGTTCAGGGCCACCGTATGGATCATTTGAGATACCTTGTTAAGGATAAGAAGCTCATCCTCAAATAGGGTAATTCTTCTAATGGACTTTACATCTGGTTTTGCGGTCAATTCAGATAAACAAACTTTTGCAGGTGATACCTAAAAAATAGAAAATTACAGTATAATATAATACTTTTTAGCATATTTTGATTATATAGTGCCTTGTGAAAGTATTCACCCCTGTTGTTCTTCCAGTTCTGCTGCATTACAACCGGTAATTAAACTGAATTTTAATTTAGATTTTATGTACTGTAATGACCTGCCAAAATAGTAAAATTTGGTTAAAAAATAAATTAAGGTAATTTGGTTAAAAAATAAACAAGCTAACTCCTTGTCAACATCCACAGTTATGTAAAATAAGATGTTGCCATTACTGCAAAAAATAAACCCTTATATGTGAATGGAAAAATAAAAAAGTAATGGCTCTGGGAAGGCAGGAAATGAAAAACAAAAGTGGAAAATGGAAAATAGCCATGCCCTCAAAGGGTTAAAAACTGAAAATGTGGGGGTACATATGTGTTCACCCCCTTTGAAACCCATAAATAAGCCTAAGCTTAAGTCCAGCCAATCAACTTCAGAAGTCAGCAGATATGGAAGTATCTGTCCTTAGGGCCACCAAAAACTGGACACCATAGTTTATAGTGGCCGAAAAAAAGCCATCGCTTAAAAAACAGATAAGAAAACATATTTGGACTTCACCAAACCACATGTTTGGTTGAAGGTTGTGCAGTACTCCAGTACAGGGGATATCTGCAAATGTTTTGTAATGTTATGTACCCCCAGGGGTTAATCACTCTGTTCCAAAACCCCTCGGGAGGGGCAGGAGCGGAATGGTCTTACTTTCTGACTAGAGAGAGAGTGTAAACTAATGTGTGAGGAAGATGGAAGCAAATTTTTGTGCTCCTTTTCTTTAGGCTCCGGATCCAGAGATTAAACAATCTCTGTGAAAGTTACTGCTTCGGCTACAGCAAGAAATAGAGAAAGAAAGAACAACTCAGAATCTGCATGGCCAAGCATAGGAGTCAGCAAGGTAACTGTGACTACAGCTAACCAGACTTTGCTGCCTCTGAAGGAATACAGTCAAGACACCCATCACACTTAGCAACATCCTGCCCAGAGAATTCTAAAACCTGTATCCCGCAGTGAACACTACAGCCATATTTACCAGATTACAGTTAGCAGCCAGAGATGAGAGAGAGAGAGACTTTATCAAGATAGAATATCAAAAGGGAGTAGCTGCTTTTGGAAGGCACTGTAGATTATACTCAGGTGTCCATTTCATGCATAGAATACATAGGCTTTATTATATTTGGGATAGCAATTTAGATTTTTAATTCATTGTATTCTGCATTAATCACCATTCCAGACATATTCAAGTACATTTACTTACAGAATATATTTCTATATTTCAAACTTTTTATTGAAGTTTTCGGTACATACAATCTTTACATTCAGTACAGTTAGTGGCATTAATGTAGAATAGAAGAGTAAACGCAAAGTACATACATGGTCAATGCCAGTACCTCACAGTCTAGACAGCAGCTCAGAAGGACATTAGAGGGCTTGTGGAAGCCCAAACCTATTGAAAATAACAAACATAAATATAAATAAAAACATAATACATGGTAGTTATATCTTGTCTGGATATCAAACACTAGGTATAGTACTCTGATAGGGTCAAAATGGGAACTTCTATGGAAATCACAATGAGAGCTGTTGGAGAGGAGATGCATGCGGATAGGTATACTCCAGCCAGAGTCCCCATTGAGAGGTATATCTATCTATAGCTTGTTCCTTGTAGGCCCAGGCTTTCTCATATGAGGATGCCGTATGAAGGAGAGTTCCCCTCCCCCCACAGTTGCGCCAGCAAAGATTAGAGGTCCCAGGATATATTCGGCTCAGCTTGTCAGGTGTGAAGTACCACCTCAAGCAGGTTTTAATAGCTGCTTCATAGAAGGAGATACATCGAAAGGTGGAGGATATAAAACGGAACGCCGATACCCAATCTGACATTCGCTCCTCCACATGGAACTCTCGATCCCAGGCCTGTAGTGGGGAGGATTTAGAAAAGGAAGACTTGGAACCGAAAGCCAGATACAGTGGTTTAATCCCTTTATTAGCGTTGGACCTTGGCAAAGTGGACCAGATTTCGAAAAGTGCTGCATTAGCAGTTACCTTAAAGGGGTGTTTACTCTGGAGCACATGACGAATCTGCAAATATTTGAAAAAATCAGTCTTAGGGATAGTGAAATCTAGTTGAAGTTCTGAGAAAGATTTCAGAATTCCCCCCTATATAGCTGAGCCAGATCACCAAGGCCCAAACCACGCCAATGTTTCAGATCAGTATCTGGGAGATGTAATTCCAGCAGCTGCAGAGGAGAGCAATTTAGCATGAAAAGGTGGTGCGACGGCATCCCTGGTGGTACATACGCCAGTGATCCAAAGAAATTTGGACCAAAGAGGGCAAACGTTGGACTCCAGCTGGAGACACACTAAGTGAGTCAATAAGTAACGCACTAAGGTTATGAGAAGGCGACAGACTAGACTCTATCTGCACCCAAGGGGTCCTGTCCACCTCCCACCATTTTCTTAAGATTTGTACCTGCGAGGCTAGAAAGTAATCCCGCAAATTAGGGAGGCCAAGTCCTCCTTGATTCTTTGCCCTACATAAGGTAAGGAATGCAATTCTAGGGCGACTTGTTCAACAGGGATTGGGCTTTGGTGAAAAAATGGACAGGAACCCTCGCAGGAACGCTTCTAAACACAAACAGTTTCGGTAGTATTAACATCTGAAAAGCTGCCATTCGTCCTACCCAAGAGATCTCGTGTTTGCTATACATAGCTATATCTTGCTTCATCACCTCCAAGAGCGGAAGATAGTTTAGAGTATAGAGATCAGACAGTTGTGATGGGATAGCAGTACCTAGGTATTTAACACTACTCAATTGCCAATCAAGTGAAATCTCTCTTTCAAGGAGAGAAGTGAAGCAGCAGAAATGTTTAGGGGTAGTACCTGGGACTTGGCCTCATTCACCTTATAGTATGACAGTCTTCCGTACTCTGTAATGACCGAGAGAGCAGCTGGGAGTTCAGTTAGAGGGGAGGACAGGGTCAAGAGAGATTATATTACTAGTTTCCCCAATCCGAACACCAGTGATCAGTGGGTGATTCCTGAGAGCCTGGGCCAAGGGCTCAATTGCTAGTATAAAGATCAGGGGAGATAGGGGGCATCCCTGGCGGGTGCCATTTGTCAGCCGGAATGAAGAAGACAGCGCCCCATTAACAAAGACTCTCGCTGAAGGTTCCGAATATAAAGCCTGTATGGCTGTTATAAAAGGGGTCCCCATTCCCATGCTCTGTAACGCCGAGAAGGCGAACGACCAATTTAGCCGGTCAAAGGCCTTCTCAGCATCCAGGGTCACCAGCAAGGCCTGGTCTCCTCTGCGATTGATCAAATCAATAAGGTCCAACACCCGACGGGTATTGTCTACTAGTTGTCTTCCTTTGACAAAGCCCGTTTGGTCCGGGGCAATCAGGCAAGGCAAGACAGAAGACAGTCTAGAGGCCAAGATCTTAGCGTATACTTTTAGATCAGTGTTGAGGAGGGAAATAGGTCTAAAGTTTTGTGGATGGGTAGTGGGTTTCCCTGGCTTCGGGATTGTAACAATAGTAGCCTCTAAGTTTTCTCTAGGGAAAGATCCCGTAGTAAAAGCAAGATTATAAACTGCGGACAGGTGGGGCAACAATGAAACCATAAAGGTTTTATAATAGGTGTTAGATAAGCCATCAGGGCCTGGAGACTTATTTAAAGGGAGAGAGGAGAGTACTTTTGCTATTTCCGCGGTTTCGAATGGTTTAGCCAGTAGCTCGCTTTGTTCAAGAGATAAGGACGGAAGCTTGAGACTAGTCATGAAGGAGTTCACCTCCGCAGCCAAAGCTGTCGGAGTCTTTGAGGACTCTTTTAGATTATAGAGAGCTGAGTAATACTCAGCAAACTGGTTAGCAATAGCTTTTGGGTCATATACCTTAGTACTAGTGGAGGGATGTAGTAAAAAAGGGATCCTGGACTTAACAGCTTGTGCTTTAAGGCGCCTGGCAAGCAATTTGCCTGCCTTATTGTCTTGAGAGTAGTATCTCGCCTTAACCACTCTAAGGCTACGCTCATATGCGAAAAGAAGGCTTTCTCTAAGTTGAGATCTGAGAGAGTGAATCAAAGTAGCTCTCGACTGAGAGAAGGAAACCTTATTTAGAGCTTCCAAAGGGGTCAGTTGAGAGAGAATATCTTGAGTCTTCTTTTCTCTAAGCTTTTTTGCTTGATGACCTAACTTTATAAACACTCCTCGTACGACCGCCTTATGCACATTCCATAAGACAGAGGGGTTAGACACTGAGTTCTCATTGAGTGCAAAGTACTCAGAGATGGATTTATCCAACTCCGCTCAATAGACAGGATTAGAGATAATATAAGGACTGCATCTCCAGAGAGACTCACGGACATTAGACAATTCTTGAAGAGAGAGGGAGACAGTAGCGTGATCAGACCATTTGATTACATCCACATGTGAGTGGGAGGTGGGAGGCTAATTGAAGGAGGGATCTGCTCACCAGAAATAGATCTATGCGAGAGTATGATCTATGGACAGGCGAGTAAAAGGAGTAATCTCGCTCTGAATCATGATGCAGCCTCCAGATGTCATACAGCTCCTCTCTTACTAATATAGGGCTCAGGGAAGGGTGTCGACCTCTGGTAGGGGCTGTCGAGTCGACTTCTGGGTCTGGAGTTAAATTGAAGTCTCCACACACAATTAGGTGTCCCTGTTGGGTCTTGGCAACTCTACGTAATACCTTGTTCAGGAACCTGATTTGATGCCTGTTAGGGGCATAGACAACCACAATTGTATACAATATATTATTCACAGTGCAAACCTGTATAATATATCTACCATTAGTATCTAAAACAACTGCGTGGGGAGTAAAGGCAACGGTATTTTTAACTGCTAGGATAACCCCTCTCTGCTTTTTATGATAATGAGACTGTATTATATAAGGGAACGCCTGGTGACGAATTCTACTAGCATCTTTTGAGATAATATGAGACTCCTGAAGAAAGAGAATATCAGCCTTCAGGTGCAATGCCTCAGACCACATATATGCTCTCTTCTGGGGGCTGTTTAGCCCTTTGGTGTTCAAAGAGACTAGCTTAAGTACCATAGGAACAAATGACAATGCTGAGAACAGGAAGTAGATCTTTTCCAGCATCTATAAGCCACCCATCTACACAGATCCCTATATCAGAATTTCTACCATCAGAGACTATACCGTATATCAAAAAATAACATAAAAACAACCAAAATGCAAACAAAACAGTAAAACAGAGGTCAAAACCGGAGTGGTGTGACCCACTCAAAGGATTACCAATCGGTTGGTAATTGGTAGGGGGTAGAGAGTCCCGGCTGATGCCAAACATTTCAAAAGCCTACTCCTATGCACCCTGAAGATGATCAGTGTTTGGTACCCCTTTTGGCTCCGACTGTGCGCCACTCCGCTGAAAGATGCTGGGGAGAAGAAGAATGGTTATCCTCGATGCTAGGTATGGAAATGTTCGGCAGCTCCAACAGACGATGACCTTGATCTACAGAGGTGATGCTATGTTGCTTGCCACCTTGGGTCAGGATAATTTTGATGGGGAAGCCCCATTTGTAGGGAATATCATGCTCTCTCAGAGCCGTGGTCACCGGAGCGAACACCCTTCTTTGGCGCAGAGTAGATGTAGAGAGATCCATGAACATTTTAACCTGCTGATATGGCGCTGGTAGCTCGGATAGACGCCGCGAGGCTGTCAAAGCTGCCTCTTTGGTCCGGAAAAAGTGAATCCGGGCCAAAGTGTCTCTGAGGAACACTGTCGCTGAGATGACGAGGCCTGGGTAATCTATGGGCCCGGTCTATGATCAAATCACTGAGCTGGCAGGATGGAAGAAGCTTCTGCAAAAGCTCCTGAATATAGGACATAAGATCCACAGGTCTCACCTCTTCTGGGATCCCCCGGAATTTTATATTATTTCGCCTAGAGCGATCTTCGAGGTCATTCAGCTTGTCTTTTATCCACACAATTTCTGCTGATAGATCTTTGTGACCATCTATGAGCTGGTTATGGGATGCTGCAAATTCGCCCATCTTTGTCTCCACATGGAGAATTCTGGAGTCCAGGCCCGATATTGTAGCTCGGAGCGGGGAAATCAGGGAGGAAAACTCACCCTGCAGCGATGAGCTAAAGGCGATGAGCATCTCCTTCAGGAGGTTTCCAGATGCAGGTTGTTCTGAGGTTGGGAATGCCTGTAGCAGCACAGACGATTGGAGCACGCCATTAGTAGGCCACACCTCCTCTTCCTCGTGTTCTGTCCGCTGATGCTTGGGTCCCGACCTCTCCTGGTTGCCCTTAGCAGGGGACGATGTCGCGGAGTTCCCGGACAGAGGCTGGGAGAGAGGTACGTGACCCTCTTCTATTCCGCAGGCAGGAGAGCCTCGGCCAGACTGTGTAGCAGATGGGCTCTGTGGAGAGGAAGGCCCACGTTGCTGCGCTGGAGGAGATGTAGCAGCGGGAAATGGCGGAGAGGAGGGAGCACAAACGACCGCTGTTTCTGCTTCTTTTTCAAAGAAGAAATCCAGCTTGCCTTGTTTGGTGTGAGGGCGCTTACCCCTAGGCATGGTGACAGCCCAAAATAACAGCAAGGATACTCTAGAACAGGGGTTACCACGGTGTATACATCGCTTGGTGCAGGAGCTGAGGAATCAAGCGGCAATTCCGTTTGACTGCCAAGCCATGCCCCCTACAGATTATATTTCTAATTCAAATGTCTGGGGCAACACTTATAATGGAATATATGATTAGAACTACCATACTAGTAATGCCTTTGTATTTAATCTGTATACCTTGGTCAAGTGTATTGTTTGTTGTCCAATGGCACCCAAGACCTGAAGAAGAGCCTGCCAGCCCCTCTAGTTGCATGTCTGGAAATTTGCTGGAAATTTGTACAGCCAGGTTAAATTATACTTTACTAGAATAAGGACCCCAGCTTCACACAGGTATATTTCCCTGATGATCCTTTACGGGGAAACGCGTCGGAGTCCCCTGGGAGACAAAAAATACATGTTTCTTAGGAAGCAGTTGTTTTAGGGTTCTGTAGTTAGGTCCTAGGTTCCTGTTGGCTGGGGGTCACCCTTATCAGGGTGAGTGCTCCGAAATCAGCAGGATAGGGTTTTCACCTGCATCAAGAATAGACAGATACAGGGAAAGCATTAAGACTAGGGAGCACTCGCCATAACACAAAATACCTCAGACTCACCAGCCCATACCAATAGAACAGGACTAGACCGAGAAACTACAGGTGTAAATAGCACCAGTAACCCATGTCTGTATGTGAAGCATTACCTATCTTTCAGCAAATATCTCATTAAAAGTTAAGCTTTAATCATCTTAATAAGGCACATTCAGTTCAATAGTATTCTAGGTAAGCCACTGATGTACAAAAGGGGTGAGAGAACAAATCTCTAATACCTTTTCTATATACCTGACCTCCACTGTGCCCTGCTCCCTTAAAAGTGACCTCACTGTACCCCGCTGCCCCTTTAATAGTGGCCTCCACAGTCCTCTCCTCCTTTAACAGTGACCTCCACAGCAGCTTGCCCCCTTAGCAGTAACATCCACAGTGCCCTCCCTTTTAATAGTGACCTCCACAGTACCCTGTCTCCTTAACAGTGACTTCCACAATAACCCATCCCCTTAACAGTGACCTCCATAGAGCTACATTCCCTTAAAATGTAACCTACACAACACCTGCCCCCTTAAGAGTGACCTTTACAGCATCCCACCCCTTAACAGTGACCTCCACAGCGGCCACCCCTTTAATAGTGACCTCCACAGCAGCCACCCTTTTATTAGTGACCTCCACAGTACCCCATCTCCTTAACAGTGATTTTCACAACACCCTGCTCCCTTAACAGTGGCCTGTACAGCACCCCACCCCTTAACACTGAACTCCATAGCGGACTGTCCCCTTAACTGTGACCTCCACAGCAGCCTGCCCCCTTAACTGTGACCTCCACAGCACTCCACTCCCTTAACAGTGTCAGCCACAGAGCCCTGCCCCTTTAAAGTTGACCTACAGCGGTGAATAAAAATGACTGGTTTGTTATGGAAACCTGGTGTAAAACTGTGTGTATGTAGAGGGCCTGTGAGCTTCTATTGGCTGATAAGGGTCATGTGACATGTGTATGGCAGTTGGGATATGAGGAGAAAGACCTGCAGGCTTCTATTGGCTAATGTAGGTCATGTGATGGTGCCATATTTGCATATTTTGGGAATAACCCATAAAAGGTACGTGCTAGAGAGTACCTCATGTACCTGTGTGTCAAATTTCGTGATTTTATTTGCGATGGTGCCGATTCCTCTAGCGGACATACATACATATACTCAGCTGTATATATTAGATAATATTGTATTGAGGTGACCAACTATTCCTATTGATGGGGACATACTCAACTAGTACTATGAATGGGGTCATACTGTACTAACACTATTATTAAAGACATATTTTATCAGAAATATTAATGAACCTATCCAAATTCGACCTATAAGGGCTAACAGCAAAAATACAGAAAACAAAACCAATCAAACACAGCTGTGTATACCCAGATTATTGACTATGCAATCATAGTTTCAAAAAGCTTTATTGCAATTAAAGTTAAAAAAGACATCACAGTCCACCGCAAGATAAAAAACAACAAGGAAATCTCAAAAAGGACACTGAGGTAGGGAATAGGCAACAGGAGTACAGAGCCATAAAAGTCTCACACAATAGTGGGCAGCTAATGTAGTTTCTCAAAGACATATTCAACCACAACAGTGTATACATAAGTAATTGATTCATCATTAAAGTATTCATATAAAAGTACTACATAGAGTGATCCAAATACCAAATATACCCTACTCCTTCCAGCTAGTGCCGCCCAGCTCCCTACCATACCAGTGTCCCCCACTTACCCAACGCGTTTTCGCCACACGGCTTCGTCAGGGGAAGTGTAGAAATATTAATGGAACCATACTCTACTAGCACTGTTAATGGGGATGTACTCTAATAGCATTAGTAACCAAGACATAATGTACTACTACTATTAATAGCATACTCTACTAGCACTATTAATGGAGGCATACTCTACCAGCAATATGAATGGGGGCATACGGTACTATTGCTGTTTATTGGGACCTTCTCTACTAGTGATATTAATGGGAACGTACTCTACTAGTACTATTAATGGGGACATACTCTACTAGCGCTATTAATGGGAACATACTCTACTAGCACTATTAATGGGAACATACGCTACTAGCGCTATTAATGGGAACATACGCTACTAGCGCTGTTAATGGAGACATACTAAGCTAGAACTAATAATGGGGACATACTCTACTAGTGCTATTAAAGGGGACATACTATACTAGAGTGATAATAGGGATATACTCTACTAGCACTATTGATGAGGACATACTCTGCTAGAGCTATTAATAGGGATATAATCTAATTATTATACTTATTATTAGCATATCAGAGGAGACCAGAATTTTCTCAGAAATCGATTGCCATAATCAGATTTGCAATATCTCTTGTGGTTAGTTATCAATACAGAAAGTTCCAACAACAACCGGGAACGTTCCCTGTGATGCACAGCTATTTCACATGTTCAATGTGTTGTCCATGGTGCTGAACACAGAACTTTGTAGTTTTAAAATTTTTGTGTTGATGACTTTGAACCACAAGAGATATTGCACATCTAATTATGGCAATTGATTTCTGAGAAAATTCTGGTCTTCCCATTGAAAAAAACTGCCCATGATCCAATATGTTGTGAGGGCTTTCTACCCCAGATTTGAGTCTTGTAAATTGCCCCAATTTGTTTGTGTGTATTATTTAAGAGAAGTAGTTTGTGTGTATTATTTAAGAGAAGTATTATTTAAGAGAAGTTTTCTCTTTGCCTGCAGGTATAGAGATAATTGTCCTATTATGGACTATCGAGCTTGTGAAGCAGCCTGGCTAATCCAGGCGGAAACTATTTTTAATGGTGGTGGTCAGGGGTCCCTGAGCAGAGGACAACCCGTGAGTTAAAGCAGTCTCTGGAGAACCTTCTCCACTGACGTACAAAAATGTGGTGGAACAAGACAACAATGGAGCAATATATATTAAAAGGAACTTATACCTAGAGGGCTACAAAGACAAATCTTTCCATCGTTTGGTCTGGAATCCTTGGAATTAAAACAAAGATGGGAGAATACGAGCCATCAGAGCTGAAATGTATTTATGTAGATCCTTGTATTAGCTATTCAGAATCCTTTATCTGAAATTTATTTGGAAATTGGAAAGATACAGCAAAAGTTGGAACAAGTGCTTTCATTGACCGACAAAGATTCCTTCTATAAGGACTTGGATGAGGCCCAGTTGAATTGGGCTAAACAGATTGTAGATCTTAAACAGAAGAAATTTCAACGTGACCAACAGGATATGGAGAATAAATCAGATTTATAGGTGGCAACGTGTAAGAGATCCTAGGAGAAACCGGAGTTCCTCGATTTCATCGCAAGCTTCAGGGGGAACAGAATCAGGAGCCTCTGAAGTAAATTATGGCACATATCAGACTAGAAATTGGAGGAAAAGAAAGTATGATAACCAAAAAAGACCTGCACACAAGAGACCTCCGACTCAGGGGTCTAATACCCATTAATTACAGGTAATAAATCTGTCAAAACATGTGTTAACTAAATATTATTTAAATAACTAAGTATTGAGTCTTGGTCTGTCATTTGTGCCAGATTCTAAATTTGATTTTTTTCTAACCATGAAGGACGTCCATCTGTCTGCCCGCAATTTGATTTTCAAAAAACTCCACCATAAAAGTCCTACTGAACCCCTACTCTGTAGCCCTGAAGAACAGGAGGCTCTAAAGATTTTACAACAGCTTTTGGAAGAACAGGATAAAAGTAAGTTCCCACATTGCTTGATCCCAAGATCTAGGAAATTTCCTCCCTTGTCGATCTGTCCTAACATTTTTGTAAAATTAGTCACGGAAGAAGGTATCGGACAGACTCCGAGGTAATAATCTTACCAAGGAACAACAAAGATCCCTACGGGAACTAAAGAATTTGGAAGGTATAATAATCAAACCTTCTGACAAGGGAGACAACGTGGTGATTTGGCCAACCACCATGTATGAACAGGAGGCTTTCCGTGAATTACGTGATCAACAATGCTACCGAAGGTTAACATATAATCCATTACTGGAGCTCCAAAGGACCTTAAAAGTTATTTTACTTGAGGCAGCAAGTCAAGGAATTATTACTGATAAAGAAGTACAACATCTAATGGTTCAGAATCCAACTATTCCAACCTTTTACTTATTGCCAAAAGTTTTACTTATTGCCAAGTGTTATATAACACCACTTGGTCGACCAATTTTTTCGGGGATCAATGGCCCATGTGAACCAATATGTAAACTAATTGACTATGTACTAAGACCTTTGGTTAGCAACCTTCCTTCTTATTTAAAAGACACAGGTGATGTTTTGAAGAAGCTGGATGGAATACAACTCGAACCAGATATGATGTTAGTCACGTGTGACGTGGAATCGCTTTATACATCAATATGACATGAAGATGGCCTACTAGCGGCACAACACTTCATTTGATCGTCCAAATGGAGTGGTGAGTTTGGCAATTTAATTTTTGAACTGCTTAAGTTTGCACTTCATCACAATTTCTTTGTGTTTAAGGACTCCTACCTACAGCTGCAGGGAACAGCTATCGGGGCGTCTTGTGCGCCCTCATATGCTAATCTGTTCCTGGGGCTGTACAAGAAGAGGATCTTTCTCACTGAGCCAGTACAGTTGATAGAGTGGGTCCAATCATGGAGTCGCTTTATTGACGACATTCTTATCATATGGCAGGGAACTGCAGAGGAACTAAAGGGGTTCATTGAAACCTTAAACAACAATGACATGAATATCAAATTAACATACAAGACGGGCAGAACCAAGATGGACTTCCTGGACCTCATGCTTGAGGTTGATGACCAGGGTTTTATCCAGACTAATTTGTATAGAAAAGAAAGGTCGGTCAATAGTTTATTGCAAGCCACGTCATCCCATCCTCAAAAACTTATCTCGGGTATCCCGATTGGACAATTCCTTTGGGCTAAAAGGATTTGTTCAAGGGAAAGGGACTTTGAGACACAGGCTAAGGACCTACAGGATCGGTTTCGAAATAGGGGATATGATGAGTGCTCTATTAGACCGGAATATCAGAGGGCCAGAGATTCCAGTCGGAACCAACTTATCTACTCATCAAGGAAAGAAACAACGCCATCCAACAGTAAAGTGGTAAGATTTATTATGACATATAATCAGGGACATACAGATATAAGACGAATACTTACTAAATGTTCTACGGTCTGATGATACTCTTAAGCGCTATTTACCACCTTCACCCTCTATTACCTTTAGGAAGGAGAAGAGTCTCAAGGATCTGTTAACAAAGAGCCACTATGTGGGCCTGAAACCCGAACAGGCCTTTGGTTTGAGGAGCCCTAAATGGGGACTAAATGGGTATGCCAGCCGTGTGGGAGCTATGTAGCATGTCCAAACATAGAGAGAGCGACCACATTTGTGGATTCGAGTGGGAAGAAGGAATTTACCATCACACAATCGATTTCATGTAATACCATTGGAGTTATTTATGTAGCAAGCTGCCCGTGCAACCTACTGTATGTAGGACTTACAACGAGGGAATTGAAGAAGAGAACGAGGGAACATGTCTTAGGAATTTATGCGGCGAAAGATGAAGAACAATTGAATAATTTGAAAATGATTCCTCGTCATTTTAAGCAACATCATGATTGCAATAGAGCCCTCTTAAAGGTAAAGGGTATTGATAGAATACTACTCAATATAAGGGGCGGCAAATGGAAACAACTGTTGGCACAAAAGGAGGTACGCTGGATTGTAAACTTAAATACGGTGGCCCCATATGGGCTAAATGAGAGCCTTAGCTTTGCCCCCTTTTTGTAGATTGCTAGTGGTAGGGTCTGCTTTGCTTTGATTGTTTGTCTGCTCGTGGTCCCATTAGATTATTTACATACCTTGGTGATTATTTTTGTTTTTAATATTTTTTATGTTTAATAATTTTAATTATAGCTGGATGTTGATTGTCTTGTTGATTTTCAGTAACTTATTTCTTGCATCTTTTTTAGCTGTTCCAGCGTTCAATCATTGATGGCCCTTTGGGGAATGACTGGAATGTAGTCATAGTACCTACCTGTGGATGGTGTGGTTGCAGGCTGGCTCGTGCTCTGATATCACCCAAGGAAAATGAAAATTCATACGGAGAGCGTTAAATTATCCCGACCTCTTGAAGTGTTTGAACTGAATATGATATGTACTATGTGGCTCTATAATTAATTTGGTCCACTATAACGATGCTGACACCTGAAAAGGATGACGTGATGCTGTAGATGTTGTCTTTGCTATTTATTTTTTTATATATTGATTGGTCTCATTCACCCCTCAAATGTGTATATGTGTGTGTATATATATATATATATATATATATATATATATATACACACACACACACACACATTTAGAGGATGTGAGGAGTGAGGAAATTTTAGGTACATATGAATTGTATTTAATATTTGTTTTTATGTAAATTAGGGCTTAGTGTATGTATAGATCACTTGCATGTTCACAGTGTGGTACACTTTCACTTGTGTGTTCACGACACTTGGTGGTTTTTTATATATTAGTGTGTTTTTATAGTCTATGCACTGATTTTTCTCTCATTGTATCTAGATAGGTATTTTTGATAATATGAATTATTTATTTATTATTCATTATTAATTATTATTTAATTTCTATTTATTATATATATTTAAATCATGACTCACTTTATTAATTTTGGATGGGTTAAGTATGCAATATATTACACTGATTTAGTTATTTTGATTTACAGTGATATTATTATATATTGTATAATGGGTTGTGCGTTCCGTTTAGGATCGCACAATTATTCCCCCTAATGTGGCTGATAAAGGTAGTGGTAATGTGTTTCTGTGAGTACGGATCCTCTTATGTATTATTTGCTATAAGTATATGCCTGGCGAGAATCCTGGCTTTCTCGATACAGCATATCCGGTTGGGGTGGATGCGTTCCAGCGTGACACGCATTGGACTTCCGGCGCGTCACTTCCGGTAGGTGCCGAGGTTTACATTTATACTAGGGGACATTTATTTTGCCAAACTAGGTATGGTACTTGATGGAAGAACTTTATATTGAAATACTATTAAGGTATCCCAGTCAGTGAAGGGATTATTTACCTGACTCAGTCTATGGGCTCAATGCCCCATATACAAATACGTCACTTCCGGTTTAGATACATCCGGTCAGGGGTCGTGGTTGATGGCGTGAGCTCGTGGCGATATTCAGGTGATTTTGGTTTGGGGTAGTTAAGTGGGTATAAATAATGTTAGTGGTGGCTTAGAACATTACCTCCTGATGAAGCTTTAGGCGAAACGTGCATCGGGGAACAATCTACCACGGTCAGGTAACGTGTATTATTTGATGTTGTTGTACTATGTTTATTGCATGTAGTTAGGGGTCATCCCTATATTATGGATGTATTGGTACATACTTATCTGGACTTGCACTTTATTTGTATTACCCAATAATCCCTCTCTGACATGTATTTTATATAATACTATCCATGTGGACCCTCGTGGTTTTCCTGTATGGCCTGACCACCATTGATTTGGGATTTAGTATGAAATGTTATTTGTATTTTAATATATGAATTAATAAAATATATATATTTTTGATAAATGTTTGCATTGGGGTTTTCCTTTTTTTCGGTATAACAACCATGATACAATATGGTGGTTTTCAAGATGGCCACCATGTTCAGGGCATAGCCTAAAAGATAGACCTCCTCAACCATTAGCTGGTGGAGTATTCAGATATTTAATTTTCCCTTTCGTTTCTTAAGTAAAAGGGTGTCCTGAGACTTTTGACTCACCCTGTAAAGGTAGACTATGTCCTGATTGATAGTGATAGTAGAGTACTGTATATCTCCATTAATAGTGCTAGTAGAATATGCCCCCATTAATTCTATTACAATATGTGCCCCCTAACCTATTACTTGCTATGGTATTTAGATATTTAATTTTACCTTTCGTTTCTGAAATAAAAGGGTCTCCTGAGACTTTTAACTCACCTTGTACTAGTACTATCATTGGGGACATACCCTATTAGTGCTAATAATGGGGACATACTCTACTAGCGCTATTAATGGGGATATACTGTACTAGCGCTATTAATGGGCACATACTCTACTAGTCCTATTAGTAGAAACATACTGTACTAGTGCTATTAATGGGGGCATACTCTACTAACGCTATGAATGGACACACTCTACTAGCGCTATTACTGGAGCATACTCTACTAGCGCTATTAGTGGAGCATACACTACTAGTGCTATTAATGGGGACATACTCTACTAGTCCTATTAATAGAAACATACTGTACTAGTGCTATTAATGGGGGCATACTCTACTAACGCTATGAATGGACACACTCTACTAGCGCTATTAATGGGGACATACTCTGCTAGTGCTATTAATGGAAACATACTCTACTAACGCTATGAATGGACACACTCTACTAGCGCTATTAGTGGAGCATACACTACTAGTGCTATTAATGGGGACATACTCTACTAGCACTATTAATGGGAACATACTGTACTAGAGCTATTAATGGGCACATACTCTACTAGTGCTATTAATGGGGAGATACTTTACTAGCTCTATTAATTGAAACAAAGGGTGCCTAATGCCCTTATGTAAAGTAAATAAGCCAAAAATAAGCAAAACATAAAATTGAAAAATCTTTATTAAGTAATATCAAAACATAATAACATTAAAATCGGGAATCCACATGATTGTAAGAGAAAAAAAATGATTAAAATAACCCAAACAAGTAGGGGACAAACTCAAATGCAGACCAGGGCAAGTTTGACTGTGAATATACCAGAATTAAATTACACTAGTAAAAAGTCCAAGTGGAATCAACCTAACCATCAAAAACACACAAGTGTGCACATGCTTCACAGAACACTGTGCATCAAGTCTGGTAATAACAAGTCACTAGTACAGGCAAATGAAAGAAGTAAACATCCGACATCTGCATGGAGGTTGTTAAATAATTTTTGATATAATATTAATTAGTAATTGATATAAAGGAGTTATTACACTACACACTGACACCATGTATAGGAATACACAAGGGCAATGGGAGTTCTCTATGAGAACGTCAAGACCTATATTTGAGGTTTCCATATATGACACTGTAGAAGTACATACGTTAGCAATTCATGCCTGAATCTATGGTATAAATGACTGACAGGGACAGACAAGGGGGGTAGTCTACTCTCACTCTGGTGGGGGTTGCTGCTGAAGAAGATGGAACACATGGAACCTGAGAAGTAAGCTTCTACCTTCAAGCAATGACACTATGAACTTTCATAATTCCGCATGGACAATAGACTAAGACTTTTTCTTAAACTATTTTTGTAACTTATCAACTTCCACGAAGATCTAAAATAAACCACATTATTCTTTTTTTTATATAACTTTTGTTGAATCCTGGTAATGAGTCCTCCAGGGGTTCCTTATTCCAAATAACGCATACACTATATTTGGATAGGAGAACCAGCAGTGATATTTTTCACGGACATTTATTTATTACAGAGGTTCACTACTTATCCAACGTGTTTCGCCAACGGCTTCGTCAGGAAAAAACTTGCCCTGCTCTGCATGCGAGTTTGTCCCCTACTTGTTTGGGTTATTTTAATCAGTTTTTTTTCTCTCTTACAATCATGTGAATTGCCCTGATTTTAATTTAATCATGTTTCAATATTACTTAATAAAGATTTTTCAGTTTAGTTTTTTTGCTTATTTTTGGCTTATTTACTTTTCATAATGTCTTTAGGCACTCTTTGTTTTGTAGATTTGGATTGAGTTTGGGTGTGCTCCAATAGGTCAGATATATCTAGGTTGCATAGCACTATTAATTGGTACATAGTCTACCAGCAGTACTAATGAGGACATACTCTACCAGGATTGGTTATGGTGGGTATACTCCTATTGCATTTAGGGCACTCTGCTCACTCTATCCTCACTCTTATGGTGCTTTTAAGTCCTGATGCTTTAAGATTGTGAATATTTTGAAACTGTTTAAATATTTATAAATTCAAGATTGTAAATTAATGTAATTTGCCAAGTAGAAATCTCTAGAGTCACGTAAATAATCTTGGATGAGTCCATGTTCTTCTTAAAAATGTTTGTACAGTCATGGCCAAAAGTTTTGAGAATGACACAAATATTATATTTTCACATGATCTGCTGCCCTCTGGTTTTTATGTGTGTTTGTCAGATGTTTTTATCATATACAGAAATATAATTGCAATCATATTATGAGTAACAAAAGCTTATATTGACAGTTAGAATGAGTTAATGCAGCAAGTCAATATTTGCAGTGTTGACCCTTCTTCTTCAGGACCTCTGCAATTCTCACTGGCATGCTCTCAATCAACTTCTGGACCAAATCCTGACTGATAGCAGTCCATTCTTGCACAATCAATGCTTGCATTTTGTCAGAATTTGTAGGTTTTTGTTTCTCCACCCGTCTCTTGATGATTGACCACAAGTTCTCAATGGGATTAAGATCTGGGGAGTTTCCAGGCCAAAATCTCTATGTTTTGTTCCCTGAGCCATTTAGTTATCACCTTTGCTTTATGGCAAGGTGCTCCATCATGCTGGAAAAGGCATTGTTGATCGCCAAACTGCTCTTGGACGGTTGGGAGAAGTTGCTCTCGGAGGACATTCTGGTGCCATTCTTTATTCATGGCTGTGTTTTTAGGCAAGACTGTGAGAGAGCCGATTCCCTTGGCTGAGAAGCAACCCCACACATGAATGGTTTCAGGATGCTTTACAGTTGGCATGAGACAAGACTGGTGGTAGCGCTCACCTCGTCTTCTCCGAATAAGCTGTTTTCCAGATGTCCCAAACAATCGAAAAGGGGATTCATCAGAGAAAATGACTTTACCCCAGTCCTCAGCAGTCCACTCCCTGTACCTTTTGCAGAATATCAGTCTGTCCCTGATGTTTTTTCTGGAGAGAAGTGGCTTCTTTGCTGCCCTCCTTGAGACCAGGCCTTACTCCAAGAGTCTCCGCCTCACAGTGCGTGCAGATGCACTCACACCTGCCTGCTGCCATTCCTGAGCAAGCTCTGCACTGCTGGTAGCCCGATCCCGCAGCTGAAACACTTTTAAGAGACGGTCCTGGCGCTTGCTGGTCTTTCTTGGGCGCCCTGGAGCTTTTTTGGCAACAATGGAACCTCTCTCCTTGAAGTTCTTGATGATGTGATAGATTGTTGACTGAGGTGCAATCTTTCTAGCTGCGATACTCTTCCCTGTTAGGCCATTTTTGTGCAGTGCAATGATGACTGCACGTGTTTCTTTAGAGATAACCATGGTTAAAAGAAGAGAAACAATGATGCCAAGCACCAGCCTCCTTTTAAAGTGTCCAGTGGTGTCATTCTTACTTAATCATGACAGATTGATCTCCAGCCCTGTCCTCATCAACACCCACACCTGTGTTAATGGAACAATCACTGAAACAATGTTAGCTGGTCCTTTTAAGGCAGGGCTGCAATGATGTTGAAATGTGTTTTGGGGGATAAGGTTCATTTTCTAGGCAAATATTGACTTTGCAAGTAATTGCTGTTAAGCTGATCACTCTTTATAACATTCTGGAGTATATGCAAATTCCCATTATAAAAACTGAAGCAGTAGACTTTGTAAAAATTAATATTTGTATCATTCTCAAAACTTTTGGCCATGACTGTAGACAGGCATGAGACACTGTACCTGTGTGAAATGGTGATGTGTTAAGATACTTATGAACATGATGGTTAGGAATGTAATAGCCAGAAAAATCTCATGCTTCCAATTATCGGACGTCACCTTCGGATTGGCCCTGTAAGACATATTTTCAGTCTTTTGTTATTAGATCTTCATAATACATTTTGCTTATGAATGTTACATACAGGAGTTTTACAATTACTATTATACTGTGTGCATCAATTGCTTGCAATTTTAAATCCTCTGCTTACTGTCATTAAATAGAAACACTAATATTACATCAAGAGAGTGCATTCACTATCATATCATGTGATAAGGATGAACACAGGTTGTTGCAAGACAGAATGTGCTAAATAGCTCTCCTTCAGTAGGAAGAAAACTGGATCTTTACAAGAAGAGACATTCTACCTGGCCATCCAGCAGGGTTGCCAACTGTCCGTAGATTTACGAACAGTCCGCAAAAACCGGGTGTTTTCTTCTGCCGTCCGTAGCGTCCGGCAGAAAAAAACACTGTCCGTAAAGATTGTTGCCGAATCCAGAATCCTGCACTGCGCATGCGTGCGCACTGCGCATGCGTGCGCACTGCGCATGCGTGCGCACTGCGCAGTGCCAGGAGACGAGAGCCGATGCTGGGTAAGAGAGAGGACCTGTGACTGGGGTTAGGGGGAGGAGTCCCACTGGCCACCAATGAAAATGCGGCAAATCTTTTTCACAGTTTCCAGCTGCTTTCCCGCTCCCGCGCAGCCAGAGATGACGTGGAGACTGCGGGCGGGCCCGGCGGGAGTCGGGACTGTGCAGCTTCAGGCAGCAGAGGTGTGAATCTGATTGCAGCGCAGGCAATCTGAGCCTGGTGAGTAAGCCCTGCGCTGTTGTGTCACATCTCCCCAGTGTTTTATAGCCCCATGCGCTGTCCAGACTCCAGCCTGAGTTTCAACTACTTTAAACTACTGGGGGCATTATGAGGGGGGGGGGTATTTAAACTACTGGGGCAATATAAGGGGCTATTTAAACTATTGGGGGGCACTATGGGGGCTGTTTCAACTACTGGAGGACACTATAGGGGGCCATTTAAACTACTGAGGGCACTACAGGGGAGCATTTACACTAATAGGGGCACTATAGTGGACCATTTAACCTACTGGGGAACCATAGGGGACCATTTAAGCTGCTGGGAGTGCTAGAGGGCTGTTTAAAGGGTTTCTGTCACCAGATTTGGGCATATCAAACAGGATGACATTTGCAATGTGCAAATGTCACCTGATGCCCAATCTGGTATTCTTTTTTTTTAGGTGCCCCCTTTTTTGTAAAAAATGCACTTTTATTTTATGCTAATTAGGCTTACTAGGTTCAAGGGGCGGTTACCCTGCACCTAGTAAGCGCCGTTTGCTTACCTCTTGACACACCTCCGTTCTGTTGATTGACAGGGCCAGGCAGCTCACTCGATCTGCTGCCGGCCCTGCCCCCGCTTCAAATCCCGCGCCTGCGCCGTGCGGAATACAATAGGCGCAGGCGCAGTGAGTGCCGCTGGCCGCCGGGCTCCTGGCTACCTCACTGCACCTGCGCCGATGACGTCAGCCAACATCAGCTGGGAAGCAGGAGAGATCTCGGAGCAGCGGCGAGGATCATGGGGACATTCCATTATACCACCAACGATTATAGTGTAATTTTGCCATAATCAGATATATATATATATATATATATATGTCAATATAAGTCCAGTATGCCACCAACGACTACCAACTACACCATTTTAAATATATATAAATATATATATATATATATATATATATATTTTTTTTTTTTTCTGTGAGGGGACTGCACTGTGTTTATTATCTCTGTACTGTGACATCACTGTGTTTATTATCTCTGTACTGTGACATCACTGTGTTTATTATGCCTGTACTGTGAAATCACTGTATTTATTATCCCTGTACTGTGACATCACTGTGTTTATTATCCCTGTACGGTGACAACACTGTATTTATTATCCCTGTACTGTGACATCACTGTGTTTATTATTAGTGTTGAGCGACCTGCTGCATGGGAGGAATCACTACAAAGAAGATGCCTGAGGAGGTAAGTGGTCTGTGTTTGTTTGTTGGTTTGTTTGTTTTCTTTTTTCAGGATAGTGAATGCTGAGGACTACGTCGGATTCGGTGGATTACGTCGGACCAGCTTTTTTATTTTTTAAATAAAATGGTCAAACAGGGGTCTGGGGGAGTATTTATTTCAATAAACTATTGTGTGTATTTTTTTTACAACATTACAGTTTTAGTAATCACGGCTATCTACAGACAGCCCTAATTACTAATACTGGGCTTAGTGCTGGCCGGTATGGCCAGCACTAACTCCAACATCTATTACCTCGGCACCCACCGCCACCAGGGGTGTCGGGAAGAGCCGGGTACCCACAGGGCCGGACCTTCTAAATTGAGGGTCCGTTTCTGGGGCGGCTGCAGGCTGGTACCATTAGGCTGGGAAGGGCCAATAACCATGTCCCTTCCCAGGCTGCCGCTGCTGGTTGTATCTGGCTGGGGAAGGAAAAAAGGGTGGACCCCATGCCATTTTTTTTTCAAAAATAATTAAATAATTTTTTAAAAATGGCGTGGGGTCCCCCCTTTTTTCCTTCTCCAGCCAGATACAACCAGCAGCGGCAGCCTGGCACTACCAGGGTGGGAAGGGACACGGTTATTGGCCCTTCCCAGCCTAACGATACCAGCCTGCAGCCGCCCCAGAACCAGACCCTCAATTTAGAAGGTCCGGCCCTGTGGGTACCCGGCTCTTCCCGACACCCCTGGTGGCGGTGGGTGCCGGGGTAATAGATGTTGGGGTTAGTGCTGGCCATACCGGCCAGCACTAAGCCCAGTATTAGTAATCAGGGCCGTCTGTAGATAGCCGTGATTACTAAAACTGCACACACACTTATAAAATAGACCCCTGTTTGACCATTTTATTTAAAAAATAAAAAAGCTGGTCCGACGTAATCCACCGAATCCGACCTAGTCCTCAGCATTCACGATCCTGAAAAATAGAAAACAAACAAACCAACAAAAAAACAAACAAACAAACACAGACCACTTACCTCCTCAGGCTTCTTCGTAGTGATTCCTCCCGTCCAGCAGCTCGCGCAACACTAATAATAAACACAGTGATGTCACCGTACTGGGATAATAAATACAGTGATGTCACAGTACAGGGATAATAAACACAGTGATGTTAAAGTACAGGGATAATAAACACAGTGATGTCACAGTACAGGGATAATAAACACAGTGATGTCAAAGTACAGGGATAATAAACACAGTGATGTCACAGTACAGAGATAATAAACACAGTGATGTCACAGTACAGAGATAATAAACACAGAGCAGTCCCTTCACAGAATATAAATATATATTTAAAATGGTGGCAAAAGTAGTTGGTAGTCGTTGGTGGCATAGTGGACTTATATTGACAAATATATATATATATATATATATATATATATATATATATATCTGATTATGGCAAAATTACACTATAATTGTTGGTGGTATAATGGAATGTCCCCATGATTGTTGGTGATATAAGTGGAAATACTTACCACACAGATGGATCCAGCACAGCTGCTCCGAGATCTCTCCTGCTTCCCATCTGATGTCGGCTGACATCATCGGCGCAGCCGCAGTGAGGTAGCCAGGAGCCCAGTGGCCAGCGGCACTCACTGCGCCTGCGCCGATTTTATTCTGCATGGCGCAGGCGTGGGATTTGAAGCGCGGACAGGGCCTGGCAGCTCGCTCAATCTGCCTGGCCCTGTGAATCAAGAGAACGGAGGCGTGTCAAGAGGTAAGCAAACGGCGCTTACTAGGTGCAGGGTAACCGCCCCTTGCACCTAGTAAGCCTAATTAGCATAAAATAAAAGTGCATTTTTTACAAAAATGGGGGCACCAAAAGAAAAAAGAATACCAGATTGGGCATCAGGTGACATTTGCACATTGCAAATGTCATCCTGTTTGATATGCCCAAATCTGGTGACAGAAACCCTTTAAAGGGAACCTGTCATCACCGAAACACCCCTTGAACTAGAGTAAGTGTTGTATAGTGTAAGTGATGCTGAATCCGAATATGTAAGTTTTATCTTCATACTCACTTCCATTCTGACGCTGTGCTCCCACAAACCTGCAGTAAAATGCACTCACTGGACTCTTCTTTGAGTCTTCTCCATTATGTCAGTGAGCACCGGAGTCCAGTGAGTGCATTTTACTGCTGGTTTGTCAGAGCACAGCGTCAGAATGCAAGTGAGTACGAAGATAAAAATTACATGTTCGGATTCAGCATCACTTACACTATACACCACTTACTCTAGTTCAGGGGGTGTTTCGGAGATGACAGGTTCCCTTTAAGCTCCGCTGGCCACTACAGGGGAACATTTAAAGGGGTTATCCAGCCTCTAATATTGATGACCCATCCTCAGGATAGATCATCAATATCTGATCGGCGGAGATACAACACCCAGGATCTTCACGGATCATCTGTGAGACAAGTAGGCAGCGTGTCGTCTCCAATGGAGCGGCAGTGTAGTGTAATTGCTCACTTGAATGGAGCGGGTGTCTGTATTACGCTACACTTACAAGACAAAGTGTGGTGTAATGTACAGAAAGCATCGCTTATAAGGTGCATCGCCTCCTCTTCAAACAGCTGATTGGCGGGGGTGCCGGGTGTCGGACCTCCGCCCATCAGATATTGATGACCTGACTGCCATAGCTGAAATCCCGTGCCTTCGCCGTGCGCTTTACATTCGGTTTGCCATTACTCGGCAGGCATCGGCAGTCACTGCGCCTGCGCCGAATGTAAAGCACACAGCACAGGCGCTGGATTTCAGCTACGGACAGGGCCGGCAGCAGAGAGAAGAAGCTGCCTGGTCCTGTCAATCTGAAGAAGGAAGACGTGGTTAGAGGTGGGCTAAAGAGGATACTAGGTGCAGGGTTACCGCCCCCTGCACCTAGCGAACGCTCATTTGCATATTATAAAAATCACTTTTTTGAGATAACGTTTGCAGTAGGGGGATTTTTAGTTACATATATATTGTGTCACCTGTCATGGGCACATGGGAAATTACAGCCACTTATATGGGCTATTTTCTGGTGACAGAAACCCTTTAAACCTTTAAATCTGGATTAAATATAAATCCAATAGTATTTTATATATTTAAAGTGTTAATAAAAGTAATCCTTTTATTAAAAACTAATCTAACTGCCCAAAAATTATGCTATGCTAGGCTTTAGCACAGCAGTCACAGGCTGAAGCCGTGATGTGCTATGAGAGCTCCTACCTGCACCCCCTCACTCCCCTCTGCTAGAGCCTTTTGCTATATAGAACTTATGTTTTAGACTAATTCATCATCAATCATTACCTAATATAATGTCTATTTCACATATTTACCATTTAGTAGTTATAAAGTACTTTTCTTCCCCTGCTAACCACGGTGTTCCTCATAAGTTACCATGGCACCAACCTGTAGTTCTGAGCCTTTGTCAGGTCAGGCATGCTCAGTGTGTTGCTATCAATTCTCTAGCTAAATGTCAGTGTGCTGCAGCTTACTGAGTAGAGGAGGCGTGTCTGGACTGGAATGTCAGGCAGCCAATCAGTAATCATCAACACTCATGAACAAGCACAAACTCACAGCAGGAAAGCTAGGCATTGTGGGAATTGTAGTGTTGTGAGGGACGATCAGGAGCCATGATACTGTCAGTGAGTTGCAGGCTCACACAGGAGCTAGACAAATGGATTGCAAGGTACAATGAAGCTCTGGTTATATGTATAGTTATGGGTTCTGGTTGGGTCACAGCTTGCAGCCTTAATGCAGTTTATCAAAAATTAAGTTACGTTACCGGAATACCCCTTTAATACTGCTAAAGAGGAATACATATTTGTGGTGCCACTGCCACAAAGAAATTATGTAAAAAAAAAAAGTATATTACAAAAATTCATTTTAGGGCAGTTAGATTAGTTTTTAATAAAGTATATTATAAAGTTTAGATATACTTGAAATGTTTTTTCCGAAATTGACATTTATCACCTATTTATTCATAGGCTATATTCGCCAGTCCCATAGACTTTGAATGAAGTGCCAGTGCTTATGCTTGACTGACACTCCATTCAAGCCCCTTCTGACTACGACCATGCAGTAAAGTGGAACAGGGGATGCAGGGCTCCTGTTCTTGTGTTTGGTGGGGGTCTCAATGGTGGAGCCCTTTACCCTGTTGATAGGAAATAAATGTCAAGTCCAGGAAAACCCCTTCAATTTTATCACTATATAAACAACACACAATAAGACCAACTTGAAGTGATAAAAAGGTTCTTACGTCATATTGGAAGAATTCTGGACTACAGCAAAGTTTCAGTTCATCAATGACTGAACAATGACATTAACGTGCAGTTTCATTTCTTACATTCTTTAAATTTCATTTCTTTAGAGTATTTATTTTTCTCTTGATAAAAAAAGACTTCTTTGCGAACTTTGCTTGTCTAATTGGCATGTAGCTCTAGAGAAAGAGGAAAGGGTTAACAGGGTTATGAAAATAGGAAATTATCTTTTTCTTTTCATTTTGGAAAAACAAAATAGACAACAAAAATGCTGTGTAAATGGGCCCATATAACCATTGCTTAGTACCAATCTCTGAACAGGGACAGCTCCATCCTCTTGGCTTATTCTCTTTCCAGAGACAGTCTAGTATTAGAGTGTGAGCAGTCAGCAGCTCTTCAGGAACCTGAACTAAGTGGAAATACAGCCAAGTAATTGGGTCCTAAGGAAACTCAGCTATTTTCAATAGTACCAGAACAGTGAATGGAGAGCTCACCACACATGAACGGCCATGTCTCCATTCACCTCTATGAGACTGCTGGAAATAGCAGAGCCAATGGTCAGCTATTTTCAGAACTCCCATAGTGGTGAATGGAGGGTGGATGTGCTTACATGGTCTGCTCTCCTTCACTTCAGGGGCCCCAATCCAGAGATAGGTTTGGGTCCCAGAGGTGGGACCTGCACCTATCTGACATTTATAGCATATCCTAGTAATATACATTCAATGTCTAACAAGAGACAAACACTTTAAACTGTCATTTACGTCATTCCACACCTCACCATCAAGGGCACCCCACCTTCTATTATCCAAGAGACTCCAACCAGGGTATGCCTTGGGAGAAACAACTGCCACTCGTAATATCTTGCAGACCCCATCAAGCCACCATTAGTGCCATGAAAACTACCATCAACACCACTACCACTCTTGTCCTCCTCTCCATGGTCCTACCAAGTTGCTGCAGATAGATTGAGAGTAAGAGTTAAAATGCCCTATGATTACAAATAAAACATTGGGATGTAAGGTAGTTGCAGCTTTCCACATGGGCGTGCATGAGTGTGGGTGGCCGGATAGGAGTTGTAGTAATACTCATGTTTCTAATGCTCCCTTTGTTCATGCAGGAATGTGTAAGGGTGCACCTTTCATCCCTTCAGGGCACACTCCGGTTCTGCGGTTCTCCTGCCTAGTGATGGTTGAGGTACCATTGGTGTTAAAGGTTGTGAGGTGCAAGGCAGAGTTTTGGTTGCAGCATAGTAGTAGAGGAAGCAATGAGGAGACAGCTATGTAGCAGAGCAGCTCTTTATAGAAGTATTCAAATGCAAACAGATCAGAACAGTTCTTAGTATGTAATGGACCAGCAGTTGGTACATGGAATGTACTTTAAACAGGTTTTACAGAGTTCAAGGCAAGCACGGTGGCTCAGTGGTTAGCACTGGTGTCTTGCTGTGCTGGGGTCCTAGGTTTGAATCTGACCAAGGTCTATCATCTATATGGAGTTTGTATGTTCTCCCCGTGTTTGCATGGGTTTACTAGAGGTACTCCAGTTTCCTCCCACACTCCAAAGATATACTGATAGGGAACTTAGATTGTGAGCCACATTAGGGACAGCATTATGCTAATGTCTGTAAAGTGCTGCAGAATATGTCAGTGCTATATAAGTACAGAAAATATAGGGAGTCTATAGGCCAAAGTGACGCTTTAATGTAGTCTCCCTTACTCTGCACTACTCTAGCTGGTGTGTACACATAATCATTCAGGCCTGGGGTGTAATACTTCATTTAATGCAAAGCAACCACAGGCAAAAACTGGCACTAATGGGTGGGCTTTAGCGATGCCCTAGCCTCTAAAACGGCAACCCTGTGGGGCAGAAACCTCCGCCTAGCAGTGTAAAAACATAAACAAAAAAGCCCTTGCCTTGTGCTATCCAGCGCAGGGCAAAGGACAGCATCTGAGCATGAAATCTGATGCTCGTGTCGGGGAGCTGGAGGAGTGAAAATGGGGAAATGTTCAGGCTCAGCTCTTAACCCCGACAGCCCCTTTAAGTGCACATTAAGGCAGCAGAGGCAAACTCCTGAACATATGTCCAAATAAGAGCCAATTTTTGGACAGGTTATCTCTACTGGACTTTCTCGACTCTCGACTTCTCTCTAACATCTGGCTTGCGTTTTTAGTTGTTCTGGCCTCTCCTTGGCTGGTACCTTGGTCCAGGGAATGGCTGAAGTATCAGCTGTACATATTTGCATCTGAACTATTTGCTGGTTAGACTCAGACTGACTAGATGAGGCTGATTCTAAACTGCTCTTGACTCGTAGGTCTGCAGATACCTAATGACAAAAGATTAAAGAGGTTATCTCACTTCAGTAAATCACATTTATCATGTACAGAAAATTAATACAAGGCAGTTACTAATGTATTGTGATTGTATATATTGCCTCTTTTGCTGGCTGGATTTATTTTTGTTTCACATTATACAGTGCTAGTTTCCATGGTTATGACCACCCTGCAGTCCATCAGCGGTGGCTGTACTTGCACATTATAGGAAAAGTAGCCGGCCTCTCTGGTTGCCAGAACCGTGGGAGTGCACATAGGCTGGTGCTTTTTTCTATAATGTACAAGTATGGGCAGTGCTGATAGATTGCAGAGTGATTGTGACCATGGAAACGAGCAGTGTATAATGTGATGGAAAAATGAATCAAGCCAGCATGGATAATCACAATACATTAGTAAGTGCCTTGTATTAACTTTATGTACATGGTAAATGACATTTGCTGAAATGAGACAACCCCTGCAAGCATACATGTACAATGCATCACATTACTGTTATCTATTTGTTTCTTCTTTGTCCACCAAAGGATAGGTAAAATAAATCACAGCAACATAACATAGGACACATAAGTTATAGCTGAGGGCTATGACTGTAGTTGCAGACAGCAAGTGACATAGTGGCAGTGGTCTCTTTTAACAGTTAAACATTGCAAAGGGAAGGAAAACAGAGGTCTTTGGGGCACATAATCTTGAAGCAGCTTAGGTTTGGCTTTTAACCTGAAAAGAGGTGAATGAAAGTGAGTGGCTGGTATACATATGGGAGCACATAATGAATAGGTTCCTGCGTGGCCTAGGTAACTACCACTGTTCAATCCAAAGAAATGCACAGAAATCGCATAATTCTTATTCCAATGCTTCTTTATAAAAAAAATTAGTGCAAAAATACATAGCTTATCTTCACAAGCACATATTTCATAAAATGGTAAAAATGTCCATAAACCATATTGTCTGATGTGTATATTTGGTTTACATCCAGGATTCAGAGCACATAGCGCACCAAACAGCGGGCGTGTAGCTACGTTTCAGGGGACAAAAAGGTATATTGTGAAAAATGTATGTTACAGTTATTATTGACAAGTAAAAGAAGATATAAAATAGAACAAGAATTTCATGTTCTGTGAAGTTAAATTTGTACCCATTAATATTATTCACAGACACTTCAATGCATTATTTACTCCATCAGCCACATTACAAGACCTCTCACCACACAAACAAGTTTTATGTTTAATTCAGTCCACACTATCTGCTCTTTAATGCACATGTGACTACCACCACGTAAACTCAGGCTGTCCTCACTGGCATCTCATACATCTGTGGCTTCCTTGCCAGTTCTGAGAATATGGGCCTCTTCAGGTCATTTGCATGGATCTCACTTGACTTTGTTTTTTCCTTCATTCTGTGCCAAGAATGCAGGTCGGTGGCTGGTCATGCCATTCTCGATATAGGTGCATGTCCCAGCCGAGGGACCCACACCTATCAGACAATTGGGGCATATCATAGTTATATGCCCCATTTTCTGAGATGAGACAACCCCTTAAAGTCCATCTCAGAAAACACGTTGCAGGACATGTTATTGCTTGCTTCTATTACCATTATAGTTATGCAAGGGCATAACTATAATTCATAGGGTCTCATAGCAAAATAGGGCCCCCCCCGCACCTATTGTAAGAAAATGAAAACGTCAGAATAAGTTGTAAGCAAGTTCAGCAGAAGTGGGATTTGGCTAATTGGTATGTTCACAGATGGCCATCCTTCCTCCAGGCGGCAGGGTTGGTGTGGAGGTGGCTACTGGTAAAACCTTTGGTGTAGCCCTAGGGGTCATCATCCTCCAGGCAGTGGTATGGGAACTAGGTCTTGCCCATAATTTCCTGACTGGGAACACAGGTGCAATGTATCACCAGTGCAGCTTGGTTTTCCTCCGCAGAGATCCCCGAGTTAACTTGCACAGTTCCTGATCAGGAGCGACAATGATGACCAGGCATCAGTAACATTCATAGCTGAAGTGGAGAAAGCTGACGGAACTCTTCTGGTGGTGCTATGAAATGACTGTCTCCCTTCCTCGAACAACATGGGCAGCAGACAAGAAGCTCATCTCTTCAGACCATTCACAACCAATGAGGTAGACCAGGTTCTCCCACAGAATGACTAATTCTGGCTTAATGTCCAGTATGCATTCTAGAAATAGAGGTCAAATCAGTGCCACACACTGGGGCAAACCAGTAGGCATGGTCCCAGCCATAAATTCAGCATAGCTAGAAGTGATGTTTCTTCAGCGATAGTGGCTTGATCCAATACCATATCTGGAATAGAGGTGGCTGGTGTTCTCTCTTGCATTGTTACTGGATGCAGAGAGCAGCTTTCTTCTCTGTCCTCACAAACTCTTCAGTCCTGCCCCCTAGGCTCACTTGCATTGGGGAGGAGGTGACTGGGCTTCCTGCTGGTCTCAGGGTAGAGCAGACAATTGGAGACATAATGCAAAGTCTATGGTGGTGCAGCAAACAAATATTTTCCCACTTTTAGGAAGTTTTTCCGCTGTTAGTGGATCATCCACCACAGTAATGGCACAGCAGTAATTTAGAATTAACCCTTTGTGGGCTGGTCAGTGGCAATTTATATTGTACTACAGTCATTTCACTGACAGCAAGTAATGGTAGTGACACACAAAGTCCCAGATTTTTAATAAGGATTGTATTAGCGCTCTTGCAAATGTCCATCATACAAGTCTTATGCCACATAAACAGTATTTCAGGACAATAAAGATAGCGATAGCCCACAACAAGCACTTTTCTTTTCAGCCATACACAGAATGGAATTCACAGTAAGGCACTGAGGATAAGTGAAAAAAAAATATTCACTGTGTGAGTGTGGGTGGTCAGATAGGAGTCATGGTTGTAATGATCCCTGGGCTTGTGCAGTGATGTGGAAGGGTGCACCTTTCTTTTCTTCCTCCAGTTCTGGCGTTCTCCTGCCTGGACATGATTGAGGTGCCCTCAGTGTTGCAGGATTTGAGGTGCAAGGTAGGGTCCCGAGTGTTATGATGCCAATACTTTGCTGTGTAGTAGTGCAGGAAGCAATGAGGCAGTTGTGCAGCAAAACAGTTCTTTACTGAAGAATTCAGATACAAACAGATTAGGACAGTTCTTAGGATGCAATGTAATGGCAGTTGGTACATAGAATGCACTTTCCACAGACAGTTGATAGGCCAAAGTGTCTCTTTAAAGTAGTCTTCCTTATTAGGCATTTCACTAGCTGTATAAATTCTTGTAATGCAGTGCAATGCAACCACAGACGATTCCCTCAATTGGCAAGCAAAA
>ONZH01027248.1:0-46315 GCA_900303285.1 Rhinella marina
TCTGAAAGGAAAATTGCAAGATTTGATACGAATCTATGAAGCGGCGAATAGATTTGCTCAGCTCTAATCACCAAATTCTGACCCCATAGCTTTTTTATAGTTATATCTACTGAGCTGTGTGGCGGCTCATTTTCTGCGGAACAATCTGTAAATTTTATTGATACTGTTTTGGAGTGTGTGTGACTTTTTGATCACATTTTATTACTTTTTGGGTGTAAGAGAAGCAATGAAAAAAAAGGCAAATTGGCCATTTTGACCCTTTTTTCCGTTAAGTCGTTCGCCATATTGGAAAAATATTTTTATATTTTAATAGTGTTTTCAGACTTAGTGATGCCCATGATGTTTATATTTTTTGCTATTTATGTATTTCTTTTTTTAATTTTATGGAAAGGAGGGATATATAAACTTTTATATTTATTTTTTATATATATTTTTTGACTTTTTATTTTTACTTTTTATCATTTTGAAGCTCATATATGAGCCTACAAAATGCATTTGTTTTAAATTCTAAACAATCATGTGTCTTTTAGATCCATTATTTGTACAGAATTGCTCATTTTTTATGTTGGACTGCCACCTTCTAGCCAAAATAAGAATTGTAGCTTCAATACCCTGGGTCTCTTCAGAGAGACCCAGAGCATTGAAATCAAATACCGGCATCCTCATTGATTGCAGGGGATGCTGGTAAGAACACGGCATCTAAAGGCTTTAATGACCACGGTCGGCATTATTGTCGGTCGCGGTGGCTTCACGTGCGAGCAGGCAACATTTTTTCCCATCGCTCCAGCACCGTGCATGTATGGCACTGGTAGGGAATGGGTTAAGCCACAATCTTATGACTAAGATAAGAAATTATATAAAGCAAAAATCTGGCAGCACTACATCCAATGTAAACAAACTAGGGTGCACGCCCGAAGGGACTAGACTATTGCTTTAAACAAAAAATAGCAAAAAGGCATACGCGACCTTTCTCATGCTGTTATACAAATGAACTGAAATAATATATATATATATATATATATATATATATATATATATATATATATAGTATTCAATTGTTGTGGACAGCACAGCGGCTGTAGAATTGATCCGGAAATCCAAATTGCATAAAAATAAAAAATAGAAATCCCACGGCACTCCCAATTGACGTGAAAAAATTGTGTTCTTTTTATTCACCAAACAAATCGCAACGTTTCGGTCCTGTTGCTAGGACCTTTCTCAAGCAGTGATATACTATATATATATATATATATATATATATATATATATATATATATACATATATATATACTGAAATAATTATAATAATAATTAGCACATCCCTATATATAATACAGTGAGTACACTAAATCACATAATACCATGATTAATATGCATTATAAAACATGATTGCACCTGTATACTTCATATGCAAATGATTATTCAATAAATAAATCAAACAATTCGGCTCACCAGGGGGACAAATATGGCGTCAGAGCACATGTCCAGGAAGGGTAGAGGAGGCGGAGGAAAGCCAAAAAATGTATTAAGCATGTCTCACATGCTCTCTGCCACGCTGCATTGTGCTGAAGCCATCTGGAGGAGGACGTCATCTATGTTTCCCACCATTTCTCCCATGTTTTGAGATGGTGGCATTACATTGATGTCGTCTTCCTCATTTGGGTAGGATCTCTTGAATCCTTACTTTCCTTTCATACTTTTCTTAATGATATTGATCCTGGGTTAAGTTTACTGTTGTTTATTCTTCCATTCATATTGAATTTCTTGACATGACTGTAAGTATACTGAATTACAGATTACAAACTGAATTATTTACTAAACCTACTGATAAGAATTTTATATTTAGATATGACAGCTGTCACCCTAGAAATATGAATCGACATCTACCAGTCAATTCTTACGTGTGAAACAAATTGTTTCTGATGATACGATCCTTATGAGTTCCCTTGATAATATGGTTCATAAATTTCAGAATAGGGGTTACCCCCATTCAATATTACAACCACAGAAAACCAAGGTACTCACAATTGATAGACAACAAACATTACAGAGGACAGAAAGACCCCCCTCTGGATCCAGGATTCCTTTTATTTCCACTTATAATGAGCACAGTTTACGCATTAATTCTATCATCAAACGTCACTGGCCTATGTTCTCTGGGTGTATAAAGGGTGTCCCTAAATTCACAACTCCTGGTATCTGGTATCTGCTGATGTATCATATAATGTGAGCCCTAGACAGACTTTTTTGTCAACGCGCAAATCCGGTTGCTTCCCTTGCTTGAGATGTGTCAACTGCCGCCTGATGATTAAGGGGCGACCGTTTCACACATCCTGTCACGGGAGAGACATTCCCTATCAAGCATTTTTTAACTTGTGACAGTGATCACATCATTTATGTATTATCTTGCTCCTATAATTTACTTTATGTGGGCGAGACTACTCTTGACTGAAAACTCGACTCATCCAACATCGCTATACCATTCGTAAAAAGCGTCAGGATTTACCAGTGCCCAGACATTTTTCTGAACACAAACATAGTGAACATCAGTTGTGATTTCAGATAATTGACCATTAAGGAGGGGTGGCAATAGATCTGACATTTTGAATAAAAAAGAGCTTAAATGGATCTTTAGATTAAACACGTTGAAACCCATGGGACTCAATGTAGATTTTAAATTGAACACAAATGTAAGCTGATCTCCTTCACTGTAAACATATGTGGGATGGCTTGCCCACCACTCCTTGTGTTCACTCAATCAGCACTAATGTGATAGCAAGTTTTTTTTGCAGTGTATCTGTTATAATTTTAAGCTAAGTATATTGTGTTTTTCTTTCATATATCCATGATTAATAATATTTTTTTTCTTTAATTTTTTTTGTTTCCAAAATATTTTATTGTTTTTCCAACAAAGCAGTAGCAGACAGCAATCAGGTGATATACAAGTATTATAACCTGTAAGGTTACACAGGGTCAGTGAAAAAGACTGAAGCTTAATACTGTACAGTTAACAATAAGTCTGGTAATATGGGCTGTCTGGCAGTAGAACATTAAGGTACGCAGTGTGAGCGCGTCCCTAAGAAACAAGCAAACAAAATACAAGTGTGAGATTAAAACCTTGCCTTACCATTGAAATATATAAGGTGTCCTGGTGGGTGCCGTCTGTCACATAGGGGTGATATATCTCATCAAATAGAGACAGGTCTAAGTCACAAATACAAAAGTTGCTAATGAGATCAATAGGAGGGTCATTACATACATTTCCCTATGCAAGCCACCTAATAGATTAGGTCGAATACCATCTACTTTCCATCCACTGTTGCCAAGACTTTTGAAACCTAGTTCCAGAAGGTTGTTGAGAAGCTATCATTTGCTCATATAAACATGTAGTGTTTACAAAGGAAACCACCTCTGATAAAGTAGGAGTTAAGGGGGACTTCCAGTGTCTTGTAACAACCAATTTAGTCGCCATAAAAATGTGCAACATCAATGTTCTATACGGATGTACTATATTGTCAATGTTAATAAAGAGAAGTGTCATCTCAGGTGTCATGTCTATGTTTTGCTGGGTGAGATCATTAATTAAGGAATTAACAGAACGCCACAATGGGAGAACTTTAGGACAGGACCATAGTACATGTAGGAGGGAGCCTCTGCAGCCACAGTGTCTCCAGTATTCAGGGGATGTTCCCGGATATATAACGTGAAGTCTGGTAGGTGTGTAGTACCATCTCAGACAGGTTTTATAAACAGCTTCCTGGTGTGTAACACATCTAAAAGCTGAGATGGCAGAATAGATTGGGCCACAGAAGCCAAATTTTCTTAATACTGAGAAAGCGTAAGGCCAGCTAATCCTATCGAACTCCTTCTCAGCGTCAAGAGTCAAAAATATCGAAGGGATTCGTGATAATTCTACAGATTGTAAAAGAGAAAGAAGTCATCTGGTGTTGTCAGGAGCTTGCCTCCCTGCTACAAACCTGTTTGGTCAATCGAAATTAAAGTGGGGACGATAGTTAGAAGTCTGTTTGCTATTATTTTTGCGTACATTTTAACATCGCAGTTTAAAAGTGAGATCGGGCAATAACTTGTGGTTTGTAAAGGTGATTTGCCTGGTTTTGGGATGGTCACAATCAGCGCTTCCAGCATTTCAGAGGGGAAGGAACCCGTCGTCATTGTAGTAGAAAAAACAGATAAAAGTTATTTAGTAAGAAGAGGAGCATATTTTTTATAATATAGGGAGGAAAATCCATCAGGACCCGGAGCCTTGTTAAGAGGGATTGAGCGGATCACATCCTCTATTTCCTTTAAGGATATAGGTTGATTAAGTGAATTGAGTTGTTCTGGTGATAGATGGGGTAAATGGATGCTATCCAGAAAGGAATTGATATTCTCCTGGGAGGGCTGTGGGGGTGGTTATCCTTAAGATTGTGGAGATCTGAGTAGCAGTCCCAAAACACATTTGCTATATCTTTAGGAACTGTCATTGGATTTTTGGAAATAGGGTGGTGTAAACACGATATCCTTGATTTTAGATTTAGCGATTTAAGTCTCTTCGCAAGGAGTGCACCAGATTTATTATCGTGCGCATAGTAGTGGAGTTTAAAGGGTTCCTGTCATCAGATTTAACCCTTTTAAACCTGCTGACATTAGCGATGTGGTATTATTATGTTTATTGGGGGCCCCCTTACTGTGATAATCTTACTTTTGTTATATGTAAATGAGCCTCTAGGAGCAGGGGGTGGCGTTGCCCCTGCTCCTAGAGGCTCAGTTTTCCTTCCTCCTTCCACGCCCCGAGGTCCTTGATTGACAGGGCCAGGCAGCGTTCGTGTCCTGCTGCCAGCCCTGTGTGCTGCACTGCGCATGCACAAGATTTCCCCAGCACACAGGGCTGGCCGGAGAAGACAAGCGCTGGCCCTGTCAATCAAGGACCTCGGGGTCCTGATGACAGAAACCCTTTAAAGAGGCTCTGTCTGAACTCAGAACTGGCGGCGCATGCGCAGAAGACATGTTCAGAGGCCGGGACAGAAAAGAAATGATCCTCTGTGCACGCGCCGGCAAGGAGACAAGTGCGCAGGCGCTGGAACTCAGCGCTAGACCCACCAGTCTAGCGCTGTCACTCAAAATGCAAGGGGGCGTTATTTAGTGGAGGCTGCAGCATTAGAAATGAAAAGGGGCGTACCTTCATCAGTGCTCGGACAGTGTAACCCCGCCTCCGAGTGCTCCGAAGGCTCATTTAAATATTTGTAAAAGTTACTGTTTCTTCAAAACTGGACATCTTACATCACTATCAAAGGTATAGCTTTTATCAGCGGCATCAGCCCTACCAGGCTATATGCCTCTAGGTTGCATTTGGGTGACAGAGCCTCTTTAAGGCGTTTAATGGATTTCTCATGGGCATATAGGAGGAGGCTCCGCAGGTGCAACCTGGCTTTAGAAAGTTCTGTCAGATGAACTTCAGAGAGGTTCAGCTTGTTCATGGCTTCCAATCTTTGAATAGTTTGCATAGTGGTTTGTATGTCTTTATCTCGTTGTCTCCGCCAAATACTACTCTCCTTAATGAGGACTCCCCTCATATATGCCTTGTGACAATTCCAATTCCAGAGAGTATAAGGTTGAACATCAGGAGTGTCATTAATAGTAAAAAACTCTTTTAGAGAGTTCTCCACTTCCCCGGTGATGGACGGGATAGATAGGAGATATGTATTGAGTCTCCAGATGTAGTCTGAAGTTGTAGGAGGGCTTTCAGTGATGGTGAGTTTTACAGGGGCATGATCTGACCATTGTATCGTACCTATATCAACTGCGAAAATGTGTTCTATGAGAAATCTGCCGATCCAAAACATATCAATTCGAGAGTATGTTTTATGAACTGCAGAGTAATAAGTAAAATCCTTTTCATTGACATGCAGGAGACGCCATATGTCATAGAAGTCATGTGCCCAAGCCAACTTCGCCACATGTATTCTGCGGGAGGAGGGACCTGCTGTTGTATCTAAAGAAGAGTTGCAGATCGCATTAAAATCCCCACATATCAATACTTTGCCTTTCTGTATTTTTTGCAGTTTACATAAAAAGCGTCGTAGAAAAAGCTCTGTGTGCGAGTTTGGTGCGGAAATATTCGCTATAGTGTATTCAGCATTATTAATAAGACAATGTACAGTGCCTTAGTATCCAAATCCAGCTTTAAACTTCTCCACAACAGTATCACGGACCTGTCTGGTGTGTTCCTTGGTCTTCATGATGCAGAACCCTGAGACTATCACAGAGCAGGTGCATTTATATGGAGACTTGATTACACACAGGTGGATTCTATTTATCTTCATCAGTCATTTAGGACAACATTGGATCATTCAGAGATCCTCAATGAACTTCTGGAGTGAGTTTTCTGAACTGAAAGTAAATGGGCCGAATAATTTTGCACGCCCAACTTTTCAGTTTTATTATTACAAAAAAAGTTTAAATAATCCAATAAATTTCGTTCCACTTCACAATTGTCACCCAACTGTTTATTGATTCTTCACCAAAAATTTTAAATGATATATCTTTTTGTTTGAAGCCTGAAATGTGGCAAAAGGTTGAAAAGTTCCAGGGGGCCGAATATGTTCGCAAGGCACTGTATGATTATATATCTGCTCTGTGGGTCGATCCAGGTTTGATATACCTGTATTGCAACTGTCCTTTTAAAGGCTATAAGTACTCCTCTATAAGTCTGTAAGTACGAGTAGATAATACTTTCAGCACTATTCGCTGCTGAAATATGCGTCTCTTGCAAACATACTATATCACAGTTCTGAGACTTCAATTCCCTTCACATTGTTGACCTTTTGAAAGGGCCGTTCAATCCCCTCATGTTCAGAGATAAACATTTAAGAACCATCTTTAGATACGAAACAGATGTGTAAAATGAAGAACCTTAATAGATTCAGTATATGGAGGGGTCGGACAGTGACCCCAACTTTTGTAATGAAGGAAGGCACCCACCTGGACAAACAACGGCAAGGTCATCATAAACAAAGAACTCAGATCCTAAGAGAAAAAGAACGTTAAACCAGAAAAGACCCAGGTTTCACTCCTGCTTCATCTGGGGCATCTCAGTTTCCTTGATGTTCAAGAACAAGACTCTGTGAGTACAATAAAGTATTGTGAACCCCTTTATATGTGGGTCTGCACTATGTATTTTTCCTTTTTGAAGGAATAATGAAGACTTTTGCTGCCTGTTGCTTCAGAGGTCGAGGAGGCTGTTATAAAGGGAAGAGAAACCAGAGACCAATTGGAACAGCTTTTGTAACATCAGTGATTTTTGTGCCAGCTTCTACTTAAGATCACTTAGCGCAGACCCAACCCCACATTTTATGTGTAATGATTAGTGTTGAGCGAACATGTTCGGCCGAATACACTATTCGGCCGAACATGGCGGTGCTCAGGACCACGCGGTATTCGGCCAATTAGCGTGCGGGAAGGTACCGGCATTCATTGTAATGCCAGTAGCCAAGTTAGCTACTGGCATTACACTGATTGGATGGCCGGGAACGCGTCATCGGGTGCTATAAAGCACCCGGTGACATGTGACCGGTGCATACCGAGCCAGGGACAGCTGCTGCAAGCAGGGACAAACAGTGTAGGGAGAGAAGCACTCTAGGCAGGGATAGAAATCGCTCAACAAAGACCCAAAAGCCCTTTTAAGGGCTATTATATCTGGCACAAAGCAATATTTTATTATTTTTGAGGACTTTAAAGGTGTTGAAAATAGCACTAGGTGGCCTGCCATTACCGCCACATGCGCTGCTGCAGCAAGGAGCGACATACACTGTAGGGAGAGAAGCACGCTAGGCAGGGATAGAAATCGCTCAAAAAGGACCCAAAAGCCCTTTTAAGGGCTATTGTATCTGGCACAAAGCAATATTTTATTATTTTTGGGGTGTTTAAAGGTGGTGAAAATAGCACTAGGTGGCCTGCCATAAATGCCACATGTGCTGCTGCTGCTGCATGCTGTAGGATACTCTCTGTATACTTATATATTTACCTGACATACTTTGCTATAATTTCTGCTGTTAAGCCCGCAGTACTTCTTTTGCGTCTTGCTGTATAACATTTGCGCAAGGAGGGACTTGTATAGGGATAGACTTTCTATAGGCAGGATTAGTATAATTGTTCAAAAGACACAAAAGTCCATTGTTAAATCCCTCTGCATTTTTTTTTTTTTGAGTGGAAAAAAAAAAACAAACAAGTGTGCCCTGTCAGTAACGCTAGGTGCACAGCGTATTAGAACCGTTCAAAAGTCTATGTAGCTGACATCTGTTGTTACATTTAATACCGTTAATTTAGGCCGCTTTTACTCATTTACATCTGCAGCTTAATTTGCCCAAGGAGGGAATTAAACTATAGGGATAGGATTTGGATAGGTAGAAAGATTGTTTCTGTTCCAAAAAGACCAAAGTCCATTGTGAAATATGTCTGCTTTTTTTTTTGGGTGGCAAAAAAAACAAACAAGTATGCCCTGTCAGTAACGCTAGGTGCACAGCGTATTACAACCGTTCAAAAGTCTATGTAGCTGACATCCGTTGTTACATTTAATACCGTTAATTTAGGCCGCTTTTCCTCATTTGCATCTGCAGCTTAATTTGCCCAATGAGGGAATTAAACTATAGGGATAGGATTTGAATAGGTAGAAAGATTGTTTCTGTTCCAAAAAGACCAAAGTCCATTGTGAAATACATCTGCTTTTTTTTTTTTGGTGGCAAAAAAACCCCCCAAGTGTGCCCTGTCAGTAACGCTAGGTGCACAGCGTATTACAACCGTTCAAAAGTCTATGTAGCTGACATCCGTTGTTACATTTAATACCGTTAATTTAGGCCGCAGTTCCTCATTTTCGGCTGCTCTATAACGTTTGCGTGTTCAGAATATTGGACATTCGTTTACATTTTTCTGATCATAAAGTTAATAAAAATCTGCACTACTGTAGTTGTGACCAAGTTGCATACATACTATACAATACACGCAAGGTAAGCACTAAGGGACGGGGAAGTGGGCGTGTTGCTGATGGTGAACGCAGAAGCCGTGGCTCTGGGCACGGTGAAACTGTGCCTGCTGGCAGAGCCCAAGAAACAAAGTCATCCAAAACTCCTAGCTTCATGTCACCAGTTCCAACAAAAGCAAGGCGACACTTTCCAAGGCCTGGGACAGTTTTATGACACCCTGCCAGCACCCTCACCCTGATGAGCTGCCTAGTGTGACAAGGAGGGAAAAGTTTTGGAAGATGGTAAAGGAGTACCTAGCTGACCGTATCAACGTCCTCAGCGATCCCTCTGTGCCGTATAATTATTGGGTGTCTAAGCTGGACACGTGGCACGAACTGGCGCTCTACGCCTTGGAGGTGCTGGCCTGCCCTGCTGCCAGCGTTTTGTCTGAGCGGGTATTTAGTGCTGCTCGGGGTGAATTACTGATAAGCGCATCCTCCTGTCAATTGACAATGCTGACAGGTTGCCGCTTATCAAAATGAACAAGGCCTGGATTGCCCCTGACTTCTCTACTCCACCAGGCGAAAGCGGCTTAACGTAAAGGAACCTTAAATCTGGCTTTTAGGGTGTATTGAATGCATTGTATTATCATGTACCCCTTCCTCTTCTCGTCCTCTTCCTCTTCTACCTCCATCATATGAAACTGCTTATTAGGCTGCCCTTGAAGTCCACCAGCTGGGCCTGCACCATAATTTTTTTGCCTGTCAGCTCACCAGCAGGCCCTCAACCATAATGTTTTACACGCTCAGCTCTGCTACATGTCACACATAATGTTTCAGACATTCAGATAAGCGGCATGTCAAAAAAATTTTTAACACGCTCAGCTCTGCTACATGTCACTTATAATGTTTCAGACCTTAAGCTAAGCGGCATGTCAAAAATAATTTTTAACACGCTCAGCTCTGCTACATGTCACTTATAATGTTTCAGACGTTCAGCTAAGCAGCATGTCAAAAATAATTTTTAACACGCTCAGCCTGCTACATGTCACTTATAATGTTTCAGACATTCAGCTAAGCGGCATGTCACCCTTAAATTTTTTTTACCCTTAACATTTTTTAAATGTGGGACAGTTTGATGGTCAGCAGCATGTTAACCTTAAATTTGGGACAGATTGATGAGCAGCAGCGTGTCACCCGTAATTTTTTGGACGTTCTGCTAGGCAGCAGCGTGTCAACCTTAAATTTGGGACAGTTTGATGGGCAGCAGCGTGTCAACTTTAAATTTTTTTGACGTTCTGCTCGGCAGCAGCGTGTCAACCTTAAATTTGGGACAGTTTGATCGGCATCAGCGTGTCACCCTTCATTTTTTAGATGGCCAACTCAGCAGCAGCACGTCACCACTATTGTTTTTGCGTGTCAGCAGCAGGCCATCAATCATTATTTTTTTAAGGGTGTGTCTGATGCACTCCTTTATGTGTAATAAAGGGGGTATTGGAGTGCCTGTTGTTGGAATAGTGAGAATAGGGTGCAAGTGAGGGAGATATGGGGCTTGCATGGACGTTCATCTGGATCTTCAATACACTCCCTCACTCGCTGCATCAAGTGTTCAACAGCACTTGGTCGTCTAGGGGTTTATACCATAGTAGAATAATATTCCAGATGCTCATGTTTTATAATATATGAAGTAGATCTTTATTACTGTGCCCAGTAAAGCACAGGGTACAGCATGATGGTCCGTACTGTTACAAAGAATGTCAGTGACAATAACAGTATATATACACAAAGGTGTTACATAACACTGCTACAACCCCCGCAGTGTACAGTACGTGGACAACAACTGTGCTTTACGACCCTCTCACACCCATCATTATCATACTAGTTATTCAACAAACAGAAGTCCCTAGAAACTGGAAGGCCCTAGACTGTTCAGCCAGGAAAACTTTGGAATTTTCCTTCACTGGCATCTGACTCCATTTTGTCTGCATTAAACCTCACCTCTCTTCCTCATACACCTGTTCCTTGTAATTTTTGGCAGCCCTTTCCCTTAGTACATAGGCTTTATGAGTGTCGGACTTCCACAGTTATACCACAATGTGAATGAGGCCCTCCTTTATATGATATACCGGTTGTATGGGAGTGCCTCATCCGTGTAATTTTTGGTAGCACTTGCACTTAATGTACAAGTAAATCTATGTGTCCTAGCAATATTTCACAATATTGCCTTCTCCCATTGACTTCCATTATACTCGGGTGCACTCGATCACCACCTAGTGTTCGGCCAGAGCACCCGAGCATCGGGGTGCTCGATCATCACTAGTAATGATCATATAGTGTTGTGTCCTTTTTAGGGGCGGTACAGTGTAATTTCAACTGCTAGCCTCATTCACTTGAATTTGATAAATCAGTTGTAAGTACACTGAACCACCTCTAAAAAGCAAACAATACACAGGTAATTTTGAACAGGAAGCAGCAATCCCACAAGCACCACTACTCCTTCAAACAGCTGATCAGCAGGGGTGCCAAGAGTTGAACCCCAGCTGTTATGATATTGATGACCTATCCAATTAAGACTTCACACTTCAGTTATTTGGTCAGTTATTTCCATCAGTTATTGTGAGCTAAAACCAGGTGCAGTTCAAAAACACAGAAAAGGTACCAATCTTTCCATTATACCTTAGCTCTGAGTAGATTTCACTATTGGTTTTGGCTCACAAACACTGATGGAAATAACTGATCAAGTAACTGAAGTGTGAACTAGGCCTTACTTCTGCTTAAACTTGTGCCCATTATGTAGAGCTTACTGCTAGAGACCATCAGATTTGTTCCTAGTGCTCCTTGGCAGCTGAAGAAATTTGTGTTGATCTCATGCTCATATGTGACCACATTTCTTTGAAAAATTATATATATATATATATATATATATATATATATATATATATATATACACACACACACACACACACACACACACACACAAACACACAAATAAGGCCCTGGGAGTAACCGGGTGATTGCTGTTACCTAGAGGCTCCACTATATCTGCAACTGCCACATCCTCTGCACTTTGATTGACAGGGCCAGGTAGAATATCACGCCTTCCCTGTCAAAGTGGAATGGGTGTAACAGTTGCACAGAAAGCAGAGCCTCTAGATGTAAAGGCAACCCCCATTGATCCTAGAGGCTCATTTCCATATACTAAAATATCACTTTTCTCCAATACATGTTGCCTTCATCTAGCTACTTATGCATATTTCAGTACTTTATATCCATGCCGGCTGTGATACTGGCTTGACTAGATTGTGCAACTTTATTTAAGTTTCAATTAAGGGGCATGTCCTCTGTACAAAATTCGCACCTTGTACCAATTATGTCACTCCTCCCACTCCATTGTACGGTTAGCAAAATGCTTTTGTCTTATTGTTAATATTTTAATTATTTGTACTTTTAATTGCTTTCTCACTTCATCAGTTGTAGCTGCAGAATTTTTGACACTATTTTAAAGAATAGTTTTATATTTTTTTATTAGAAATCTAATAGTTTTCTTGAACAACTTGAGTCACATACCATCAATAGTTTTCTGTTCAAGTTTTTGGAAGATAGTTTTAATACAGTATATAGGTTTTTTATCTCTATTTTAACAATGAATGGTCACTAAATGGCAATGAGTAAAAATCTCTTACAACCTATTGTACTTTTTATCTTAAGAACTAAGTACTGCATATTAAGCTTATTAGATTACCTGAATTAACGCTTATTTCACCAGTTTCATTAATTTTCATTAAGTCCATTTTACAGTACCTTATTAGGTCTTTTCTCTAGTAATGCAGTTTGATACCTGACCTTAAAGAACAGAAAGTACAGTCCACAGTAATGAGCATTAGCAGTTTTATTGCTGTCATTAACTTATTATTTATTAAAAAGCACCTAAACCATTATTATCCACTACTTCTTGTATTACCTATAAAATGAGCACAGGCATAAATGTATTACCTGAGAGCAGCAAGTAAACAGCAATTACAACAGTTTCTAAATTTGAGAGTCAATTATAGTCTCTCTGAATCTTAGAGTGTACCATAGGGGATAAGTGCGTATATATATATATATATATATATATATATATATATATATATATATATATATGACAAGGCAGCACACTGGTCTTCCGTGAGAAAAAGTGGATCTTTATTGCACAACTGCAACGTTTCAACTGCTCACTGTAGTCTTTGTCAAGCAAAGGAAATAGTGCTCACAAGTGATATATAAAGCAGTATCAATCAATGAATATTGTGATTACATAATAAAGTGAATTCATTAAAAATATCATATAAATATATCAAATCGTACAAAGTGGAAAAAAGTTCACGCATCAATAATCAATATACTCATAATATGAGTCCTGTTGAGACAGTGATATCATTATTTCAAAATAATCCATAAACATTACCCTCTTATTGACAATTAATCAGCACCTGTGTATGTGAAAAAATAATCAGTGCTATAATGAGTAATGGATAATGGATGACGCTCACCGCACATGTTAGATCCAGTGTTCATTGATGTTGGTGTACCTATGAGCGCATAACGCATGCTCTAGTCTAGAGCATGGAAATCCCGTTCAATCTCTATGGTGCGCTTGCGCGCATTTATCCGGGGCTGTAATGCCTATTACCAAAATGGAGTAATCCAACCGAGTATAATGGATCGCGCATGCGTGTGTACGAAATGACAGCCAAACTGAGGTAACCATAGTTACTAGTAAACAGAGCGGATTACCCACCACACAGAGGGTGAAAAATGGGAATTGTTGATACCGGCAATCACCTCCATGTTAATGGTGGTGAAATGCCAGCGTTATCCGTGTGAGGGTAAGGGACACTGCCATGTCCCGAATCCTATCACCAGAAAGTGACCAGCACGCCCCAATTTAAAAAAAGACTATCATAGAAGGAAACCGATCCACCTTCAGTGTCTCCGAGGGGAAACGGTAACCAAGGGTTACAAACCAGTGTCGTGTCACATTCATATAAGGATATAAACCTTATAAAAAACATATATAAACACACTGGTACGGTCACATCCAGTTGAGGGAAAGATGATGAGGATCATATGTGGGGTGACGTCATCCATAAGGCTTGATTCATAAAAGTATATGCCCTCCATGTCCTGTAACATGAAAAACAAAACATGAGAATTTAATACTAAAAGGAGAGCGAAAAAAAGAGCACTTGTCAAATTACTACTCATAGGATAGAGCCATACACCGCAATCACACAGATGTTCATACCACTCGAAATTCCACATTGAGGCCCAGTGGTTGTAGAGATTGTAGAGTGAATATCCAATACAATTCTCGCTTTTTTAACACGGACAACCGATCACCACCCCTTCTAGGAGGGGCAATATAATCAATCACCCGAAAGCGTAGGTCATTTTCATTATGTTTCGCCTCTGTGAAATGTTATGAAACTGGCAAATCAAGTTTCTTTTTCCTAATACTATACCGATGCTGGTTTAATCTTGTTTTCACATTCCATGTCGTCTCCCCCGCATAGAGGAGACGACACGGGCATTCCAACAAATATACCACATATGCAGAATCACAAGTTAGGAAATGTTTTATTTGGTATGTAATCCCAGTCACAGGATGTGTGAAATTGGGGCCCGTTTTCATAAGCCGGCAATTAACACAATTGTAACAGGGGTAGCATCCCAGTTTGGTAGAACCAAAGTGGGTGCGCAAGGATATTTTTTTACTTCCCACATCAGCATGAACCAATTGGTCACGTATGCTGTGTGTGCGGCGATATGACATCAGTGGAGGTACATTAAATTCCTGTATCTGTCTAAAGTTACTACCCAAAATGGGCCAGTGTTTCCTCAGGATCTCCCCTATTTCCTCTAACCCAACCACAATTGTCTATATTGCAAAAAGGTTTATAGTTTTTCCCCTCTAGAGGTGTGGATTGGTTCCAATTAGAATTGGACCTCCATAGACTCTATAGGGCTGTGAAACTTAAAGTTTGGTTTGACAAAAATACATCTACGTCTGTACGTCCTGAATTGAAATGTGCTGATTTTGAGTTATTTACCAATTGTGATTTTCTTCCACCTATAAGTCATGTGGCTATTGATACATTCATCAATGCAGTGAAATTTGATGTCGATTCATTAAAGCATAACTTTGACATTTTGGTCAGAAACAATATTTCCTCTGAAGAGGCCTTTGCATTGAATGAACTTACTCAGAACCCTTGTCTGACAATTAAACCTGCAGATAAGGGCGGTGCTGTAGTCGTGATGAATACAAGTGACTATATAAATGAAATTGTAAGACAACTGAGCGATGTTGATGTATATAGAAAGATTACTAATGACCCTAAATTTGATATTTTGAGACGTATACCTAGTGTTCTAGACGCTGCGAAAGAGAAACACATTATTGATGATAAATTATACTCCTTCCTATATGTTGATAAACCGAGGACACCTGTCCTATATGTATTACCAAAGATACATAAATCTTTGGAATCGCCACCCGGACGTCCGATTGTTGCCGGTGTGGGCTCTTTGTTCTCACAAATAGCTATTTTTTTGGATGGGGTACTGTCTCCTTTTGCACGTATTGCAAAATTGTACATCAGGGACTGTACACATTTTCTCAATATCATAAAAGGGATTCATCTTCCTGAGCAGACTATATTAGCGTCTGCAGACGTGGTTAGTCTATATACATCGATCTCTCATGTTGGTTGTCTTAATGCAGTTAAAGAATGTCTCCTTGTAACTCACTATTTGTTGGAATGTAAAGAATTTTTGATATCATTACTAGAAATAGTTCTCACATGCAATTATTTCTTATTTCAGGATGAGTTTTACATCCAGCTACGTGGGACCGTGATGGCGTCCCACGTGGCACCAAATTATGCTAATATTTTTATGGCCAACTTGGAGGAGAGACACATCTACAGTATGTGAGCCACCACTTCAGACACGTTTTGGGGTGGTGGCGTTACATCGATGATGTCTTCCTCCTATGGACTGATACAGAAGACAGTTTGCAGGAATTTGGGGATTTCCTTATCCGGGTAGACCCTACAGTTAAATTCACACTGACCTCATCTAGTGAAGAGATCAATTTTTTGGATATAGTAGTCAAGAGTATGGGAGATAAGCTTACCACTGACCTATATGTGAAACCGACAGATAACAACACTTTGTTAATGTATTCTAGTAGTCATCCAAGATCAATGGTTAGCCAAATGCTTAGGATTAGATGAGTCGTCGAGGATGAGAATCTCATACAAAGGAGATTAGCAGATATGGGACAAAAATTTGTCAATAGGGATTATCCCAAAAAATTATCAATACCCAGGGCTTCCTTACTTGAGAAGAAACTAGGTTCTGATGAGAAACACTGCCGTATTCCTTTTGTGTCCTCCTACACGGTTGCCAGTAACAAAATAGGGGAGATCCTGAGGAAACACTGGCCCATTTTGGGTAGTAACTTTAGACAGATACAGGAATTTAATGTACCTCCACTGATGTCATATCACCGCACACGCAGCATACGTGACCAATTGGTTCATGCTGATGTGGGAAGTAAAAAAATATCCTTGCGCACCCACTTTGGTTCTACCAAACTGGGATGCTACCCCTGTTACAATTGTGTAAATTGCCAGCTTATGAAAACGGGCCCCAATTTCACACATCCTGTGACTGGGATTACATACCAAATAAAACATTTCCTAACTTGTGATTCTACATATGTGGTGTATTTGTTGGAATGCCCGTGTCGTCTCCTCTATGTGGGGGAGACGACATGGAATGTGAAAACAAGATTAAACCAGCATCGGTATAGTATTAGGAAAAAGAAACTTGATTTGCCAGTTTCAAAACATTTCACAGAGGCGAAACATAATGAAAATGACCTACGCTTTCGGGTGATTGATTATATTGCCCCTCCTAGAAGGGGTGGTGATCGGTTGTCCGTGTTAAAAAAGCGAGAATTGTATTGGATATTCACTCTACAATCTCTACAACCACTGGGACTCAATGTGGAATTTTGAGTGGTATGAACATCTGTGTGATTGCGGTGTATGGCTCTATCCTATGAGTAGTAATTTGACAAGTGCTCTTTTTTTCGCTCTCTTTTTAGTATTAAATTCTCATGTTTTGTTTTTCATATTACAGGACATGGGGGGCATATACTTTTATGAATCAAGCCTTATGGATGACGTCACCCCACATATGATCCTCATCATCTTTCCCTCAACTGGATGTGACCGTACCTGTGTGTTTATATATGTTTTTTATAATGTTTATATCCTTATATGAATGTGACACGCCACTGGTTTGTAACCCTTGGTTACCGTTTCCCCTCGATGACACTGAAGGTGGATCGGTTTCCTTCTATGATAGTCTTTTCTTAAATTGGGGCTTGTTGGTCACTTTCTGGTGATAGGATTCGGGACATGGCAGTGTCCCTTACCCTCACACGGATAACGCTGGCATTTCACCACCATTAACATGGAGGTGATTGCCGGTATCGACAATTCCCATTTTTCACCCTCTGTGTGGTGGGTAATCCGCTCTGTTTACTAGTAACTATGGTTACCTCAGTTTGGCTGTCATTTCGTACACGCGCATGCGCGGTCCATTATACTCGGTTGGATTACTCCATTTTGGTAATGATGATAAAACAATCTTGTTGCACTCTAAGTAGTTTGGATCGGAGTAGGGTTCCCACCCCGCATAATAGAATACCAATTAACTCCGATTCGTTTTGAGTTACTTTATTTAAGCAATGGCGGCAATGGTAATACAGAGTAACGTTTCGGCCGTGTTGGCCTTCTTCAGACTCTATAATAAGATATACATAGACATATTAGAATTGTATACAGAACGATCAACAAACAATGTTGAATATAACATGGTCAAAGGAAAATTACTAGGGCAAGAATGTACCGAAAATTGCGTTCAGCAGCATCAAAGCAGGATATGTCAAACTAATAAAACAGGCCGTGGGCATAGAGATAACAGTCATGACGTCATAGTGTCACCTTTTTCATAGAGTGTGGAATATACAACAAGTTATGCGATTGCATGAAGTCACAACAGTACATGATGGTAAGTATACGTTTGGAGACCTGTAACAGCATAAGAAAAGTACCAACAAAAGGATGGTCACAATCTATTCTTGTGGCATGGATGACCAACAGGATGATAGGGTTAGACCGATACACAGGCTGGAATAGTGGTCAAGGAAAGGCTATATGTAGGATGGATATAGATGTACGGACTTGCCCGCTTACCTGTTGCCGTGTATAATATGTGGACCAGGAATAGAGCGCAATGGTAGGCACGCAGCACTTGCTGCTGTAGCGGAGGTGCGCTTCCACGTGGAGGAGAGAGGCCGCTCTAAGAGACGGCGTCCCGTGCTACTTCCGGGTCCGGGCGGTGGAACGCAAAAGGATGGTCTTGCGTGTCACCGAGCGGAACGAAGAGCGTGGAACGCAAATTGCGTTCCATTGACAGGAAGGGAGAAGAGGAGAGCATATATCAATAAAGGAATACGGGGAAGGGGGTGGACAGAGGAAGAGAAGGCAGTAGGAATAGAAATAGCAGTATCTTGGACATTATATAAGACTATAAGAATATACCACGCTATATTTAGCTACAATGACTCTAATAGGACTAGGGAAAAAGGATACCTATGGCGAAACATCGGCAGAGATTGTCGATTGTCGGATCTTACGGAGCCTAAAATGATATAATAGAAGTCAAATTAGTGGGCAAGACATAAAGTAATCAGAAGGTTCTAATGAGGTTGGAAAGAGCTGTGAGAAGAGAGGAGAGCCAGGGTACTGTATAGGAGCAAAGTTACTTGCATATATGGAATAATTATGATCAATAAATCACAGTTATGGAAACAGTTATATGGAGTAGAATCTTAATTTGTATTGATTAATAAACATAATGAGAGCGGTCAATCCCAAGCATCCTAACATGAGTTATTGGGTTACCATAGAAGATTGATTATTGAATATTAACGTTAGATAGGATCCCTATTCAAATCAGATATTGAATTTCATAGTCGCGATTAAGCCCTTTTGGTTCTAGGGTATCTAGTCTGTGTATCCAAAAAGCCTCTCTGAGTTTAAGCTGTTTTATCCTATTGCCTCCTCGTCTTTGTGGTTGGATTTGTTCAATAACTTGGAACTTTAGTTGCGATATGTTGTGTTTCGCCTTTACAAAATGTGCCGGTACTGGAAGTAGGAGATTTTGTTTCCTGATGTTTGATTTGTGCTGACAGACCCTGTTTCTGATGGATTGTGTTGTTTCACCTACATAAAGTAGGCCACAGGGGCATTTGAGTAAATAGACCACAAAAGTGGAGTCGCAGCTGAAAAAATCATGAATCGGAAAAGATTTACCTGATCGAGGATGGAAAAATTGTGGGCCCTTTTGAACATTTGTGCATTGTGCGCAGTGTAGGCATGGAAATGTGCCCTTCTTAGGTGTATTGAGGAATGTCTGTCTTGTTAACCGCTGGTCGGTGCCTATATCTGCTTTGACCAAGAGGTCTTTTAGACTCTTTGGTCGCCTGTTGCACATAAGTATGGGGGTCCTAAATTCCAGTATGTTAGGATATGCTCGCTTTAGGACATACCAGTGACCCTTGAGTATATTTTCCATCCTGCGCATATTGGGATGAAAGGTATGTACAAAGGGGATCCGATTCAATGTGGTGGCAGTGGGGCGTTTCTTATGGGGAGGGACAGGATTAAGTGTTTTGTCAGGGTAGCCTCTATCTGCAAAGCGATCCTTCATCTCTTGTAATCTCTGATGTTGTGTTTCTGGGTCCTGAACAATCCTATGTACCCGTTGAAATTGAGAGTTAGGAATGGACTTTTTGATATTGGGCATTACAGCCCTGGATGAATGCGCGCAAGTGCACCATGGAGATTGAACGGGATTTCCATGCTCTAGACTAGCGCATGAGTTATGAGCTCATAGGTACGCCAACACCAATGAACACTGGATCTAACATGTGCGGTGAGCATTATCCATTTATTTCTCATTATAGCACTGATTATTTTTTCACATACACAGGTGCTGATTAATTGTCAATAAGAGGGTAATGTTTATGGATTATTTTGAAATAATGATATCACTGTCTCAACAGCACTCATATTATGATTATATTGATTATTGATGTATGAACTTTTTTTCACTGTGTACGATTTGATATATTTATATGATATTTTTAATGAATTCACTTTATTATGTAATCACGATATTCATTGATTGATACTGTTTTATATATCACTTGTGAGCACTATATCCTTTGCTTGACAAAGACTGCAGTGAGCAGTTGAAACGTTGCAGTTGTGCAATAAAGATCCACTTTTTCTCACGGAAGACCAGTGTGCTGCCTTGTCCTTCTTTTTTCTGCTTATTGAAGACTCCTGGGTCCGGGATCCTACAAAGGAATTGCACCTGCCAAGAAGTGCTGCTCTCTACTATATATATATATATATATATATATATATATATATATATATATATATTTATATATACCGCTATGTTGTTTATATGGTCACATTTTGCTGCATTTAATACATAAAGTCTTTTAGAGCATTTACATCCAAAGAAGATGTTACATCCAAAGAAAAGCTACAGAGTAGGGTCATCAAGAGCCGAAGTGTATACACGTAGTGCATAAAACACTCTGCTGACTTATTACAACTCTAGCAGTAACACTAACACAAAAACTATGCCCTGGGAGCTTCATGGCAATGGGTTTCAAGGCAGATGCATGCAAGCCTTATGTCACCGATCACAATGCAAAGCATCAAATGGAGTGGCGCAAAGCATGCCACCACTGGACCCTGAAGTGAAAAATAACATTTATATAACTGGCAATCTCATTGATGAGTTTGACGAATTACAGGAGGACATTATTCACCTGATGACATTGTGCCAACTGTAGAGTTTGGCAGAGGAGGAAAAATGTGATGGGCAGTTTTTCAGGGGTTGTGCTAGGCTCCTTAGTACCAATCAAGGGAAATCTTAATGTTTCAGCATACAAAGACATTTTGAACAAATGTATGCTTCCAACTTTGTAGAATCAGTTTGGGAAAGTCCCTTTTCCAGAATGACTGTGTCTCAGTGCACAAAACAAGGTTCATAAGGGTGTGGTTCGGTGAGTTTAGTCTAAAAGAACTTGACTGGCCCACAGAGAGGTTGAGGTACCCCACTAAACATCTTTAGAGTGAACTAGAATGGAGACTGTGATCCAGGTAGTGAAGGGTGAAGTTTTGAAAAATGTATTTGACAAGAAATTAGATTTTTTACAAATCACAAATTGCTATTTTAAAACCCTATTCAGTCTATCAATCAATAGGACCATTTTTAGTGGTCACTTAGACAGAAGTTTACCCATCTAACGGCCGTTAGAAATGGTAATACACTATGTGTGGCTTCCTGCTCATCGCAGGTCCTTCAACAGATCTTTTTCAATCAATAGAGGAGTGGACGGCCTCTGCGCGAGCAAGTGGATGAGGTGAGCATTTTTTTTCCTGTTCTTTCTAAGACAACTCCAGATGCCATTTTAGGAAAAAAATATTCATTATCACGAAGCTTGAGGAAATTTGGTTTCGTTTAGAATCAAATGTTTCCTAAAATTTGGACCAAATTCAACTTCGAAAGCTTTTTTCCAACTTCAGTGTCTGACCTCACAAATGCTCTTCTGGATGAATGGGCAAAATTACTATGTACACACTATAAAATCTTGTAGAAAGCCTTCTCAGAAGAGTGGAAGTTGATTTGGCTGCAAAGGAGAGACCAATTCCATATTAATGCTTATTCATTTAGAATGGAAAGGCATAAAAGGTCCTGTAGCTGTAATGTATAGGTGTTCCAATATTTTTGTCCATATGGTATATTTAGGGTCCTTGAACATGGCATAGCCCATGAGAAATTTGTGTGGCTATGCATATTCTTCCCTAGTAACAGTGCTTGAAGGTGGGACTATCTCCATAATATGGCATGTATTTGAACATGCGACAATCTTTTTAATACAGAATTATACATTTATGAGAAAAAATCCTCTGAGGGCCACTATATAAAATCAAATGTATGTGGAGGTAAAGTTTAGGTTCTTAGGCTAGTTTTACAAGAACATTGTGTTTTGCGGTCCGCAAATTGCAGATCCGCAAAAAAAAAGGATGTCGTCCGTATGGCATCCGTTTTTTTGCGGATCCATTGTAACAATGCCTATCCTTGTCCGCAAAACGGACAAGAGTAGAACATGTTCCAATTTTTTTTGCGGGCTACGGAACGGACATACGGATGCGGACAGCACACAGTATTTTTTGCGGACCCATAGAAATTAATGGGTCTGCATCCTATCAGCAAAAAATGCGGATCAGAGCCTGCAAAAAACACTGTCGTGTGAAAGAGGCCTTAGACTGTGTACTGAGGCTGTAAAAGTCACATGGTGCCTTGTAGCTCCACATTACGGAGCAGTAAGCACGTAATCTGGCATTTTATGGTGTCTCTACATGATATTGCATGCAATCATTTTAGGAGAGACACATGTAGGTAAAGTAGAGCCTCAAAGATGTCTATAGTGCTTTATTATGACATGATACAACTCAAAGGCACAAAGGTTGCATGGGAAAGTAGTAAAATTAATAAAAGGCAAAGGAGAAGAAATATAATATTATTATAAATCAAAAGTGCAGCAAATTAATTGTTTGCCATATCATATGGGTCGTTGGTCCAGAGAATAATTTCCTCTGGTGGGCCCAAGGAACCTCAGTCCAACCCTGACTATCAGGGTTTGTTTTTTACGGAGTGCATATATGGCATTTTATTCAGGCATTTTTCCCATAGGAATCTCTAAGTGAGTTGAAAGACACCTATAAAAATACATATGCATATGGTAAGGAAAAAAAAAAACATTAAAAAGCTGCAAAAAATTAAAATAAAAAATTGTAACAAAAAAAGACAAAAATTATTTGTGAAGGAAACTTAATAACAGCTTTCTTCTGGATTTACTTCATATTACTAATTTTGGGGGTGTCAGGAATATCCATATTTTGGTAATTCCCATTTAGACTGCTAAACAAACTAAATTTAAAATCTCCATATCTTTTTCCTTCTTAAATCTTCACAATGAAAAAATAAATAACCAAGGCTCCCCCATTGAATATTCTGATATTTTCAAAATTAGTTTCCTATCTTCTTTTTTTTGGACATTCCCATAGTGAATGAAATAATTTGTATTTGGAACATTCAAATTTACAATCTCTAATAAACAAATGTATTAGTGAACCAAAGGCCAAGATGGCTCTGTGAACTATTTTCCTCTGTAATTCCCTCCATGCTTCTGATATAAATCTCCTTACCACATGTTTAAGGGCTCATGCACACGAATGTATTTTCTTTCCGTTTCCGTTTCCGTTCCAGTTTTTTGCGGACTGTATGCAGAACCATTCATTTCAATGGGTCCGCAAAAAAACGGAAGTTACTCTGTGTATATTTCATTTCCGTATGTCCATATTGAACATGTCTTATTATTGTCTACATTACAGACAAGGATAGGACTGTTCTATTAGGAGTCAGCTGTTCCGTTCCGCAAAATACGGAATGCACATGGAAGGCATCCATATTTTTTGTGGATCCGTTTTTTTGCAGCCCGCAAAATACATACAGTCGTGTGCATGAGCCCTAAATCTGTTCACAGATCCTGTTTACACCTTCTAAAATCCTCTTTCCACTTTCTAGCAGACATATCTAGTATATGCGATATTGAGGGCAAACTACCCTTCCCCCTTTCAACAGGTCATCAAAATTATTTGGTGAGCTAATAATTCCCCAGTCAGAAATGTATATGTATATATATATATATATATATATATATATATACAGTACAGACCAAAAGTTTGGACACACCTTCTCATTCAAAGAGTTTTCTGTATTTTCATGACTATGAAAATTGTAGATTCACACTGAAGGCATCAAAACTATGAATTAACACATGTGGAATTATATACTTAACAAAAAAGTGTGAAACAACTGAAAATATGTCTTATATTCTAGGTTCTTCAAAGTAGCCACCTTTTGCTTTGATTACTGCTTTGCACACTCTTGGCATTTGCTTGATGAGCTTCAAGAGGTAGTCACCTGAAATGGTATTCCAACAGTCTTGAAGGAGTTCCCAGAGATGCTTAGCACTTGTTGGCCCTTTTGCCTTCACTCTGCGGTCCAGCTCACCCCAAACCATCTCGATTGGGTTCAGGTCTGGTGACTGTGGAGGCCAGGTCATCTGGCGTAGCAGCCCATCACTCTCCTTCTTGGTCAAATAGCCATTACACAGCCTGGAGGTGTGTTTGGGGTCATTGTCCTGTTGATAAATAAATGATGGTCCAACTAAACGCAAACTGGATGGAATAGCATGCCGCTGCAAGATGCTGTGGTAGCCATGCTGGTTCAGTGTGCCTTCAATTTTGAATAAATCCCCAACAGTGTCACCAGCAAAGCACCCCCACACCATCACACCTCCTCCTCCATGCTTCATGGTGGGAACCAGGCATGTAGAGTACATCCGTTCACCTTTTCTGCGTCACACAAAGACAAGGTGATTGGAACCAAACATCTCAAATTTGGACTCATCAGACCAAAGCACAAATTTCCACTGGTCTAATGTCCATTCCTTGTGTTCTTTAGCCCAAACAAGTCTCTTCTGCTTGTTGCCTGTCCTTAGCAGTGGTTTCCTAGCAGCTATTTTACCATGAAGGCCTACTGCACACAGCAGAGGTGACTCTTAGTCTTCCTTTCCTGGGGTGGTCCTCATGTGAGGCAGTTTCTTTGTAGCGCTTGATGGTTTTTGCGACTGCACTTGAGGACACTTTCAAAGTTTTCCCAATTTTTCGGACTGACTGACCTTCATTTCTTAAAGTAATGATGGCCACTCGTTTTTCTTTACTTAGCTGCTTTTTTCTTGCCATAATACAAATTCTAACAGTCTATTCAGTAGGACTATCAGCTGTGTATCCACCTGACTTCTGCCCAACACAACTCATGGTCCCAACCCCATTTATAAGGCAAGAATTCCCACTTATTAAACCTGACAGGGCACACCTGTGAAGTGAAAACCATTTCAGGTGACTACCTCTTGAAGCTCATCAAGAGAATGCCAAGAGTGTGCAAAGCAGTAATCAAAGCAAAAGGTGGCTACTTTGAAGAACCTAGAATATAAGACATATTTACAGTTGTTTCACACTTTTTTGTTAAGTATATAATTCCACATGTGTTAATTCATAGTTTTGATGCCTTCAGTGTGAATCTACAATTTTCATAGTCATGAAAATACAGAAAACTCTTTGAATGAGAAGGTGTGCCAAACTTTTGGTCTGTACTGTACATTAACATATATATCTATAACTATTCTATTATATTCTATTCTTACTCTATTCTATACCTATATACCTATATACAGCAAAGGCCCTTGTATATATATATATATATATATATATATATATATATACGAACTAGAGCCACATCCACACTCACAGACATCCCACAAGTCCACCCCCTACTCCGGTATACTCCGGCCTTCTGTACTACGGTCCCTCCAATCGGCTGCTGATAACACAATATTAGTCACTTATAGATTTTCATTGCAGCAACCTTCACTTTCCTTCGGGTGGCATCCTTGTACTTTGGATAAGTTCCTTGGATATGAGGCAGCTGTCCTCATCTCAGGGTACATTTCACATGACCATGCAATCACCGCAGGGGGCGTTCCTGCTAACTCCTGTAGGACAATAGACGTCCCTCTCAACAAAGGTGTATGTCCTGGGAATATCCTTGGTAAGGAAGTACCATATTTCACCTCAGCGGGTGTTTCTTATAGCTTTTCGCAGACCCAGAACAAAAGGACACAGGATCTTATTGCAGATGATTCACGACAAATGGCAGGTCTCCTTTGTCTTTGTACCAGGATGTCCCATTCATTGACGTTTTGACACCTGTCCCATCTGTTGAACTGCATAGTCTCAGGAATCAAGCACCACTCTGAAATATTGTCAATGCCAGTTTCCAACAGTCACTAAGGTTCAAAACAGGCTAATCATTAAGGGGTCAACGGTACATGTGTAATCCTTTGCCAAGTGCTCAGTTACATATGTTCAAGTGGTCGTCCTTCATCTCTGAATGGATATTTTTAAATATCCATGCAGAAATCATATCGGTACACTAATCATGCATCTGTGGCAACAGGGAGACGGCTCTGCTCCCCATAGAGAAGCCAAGGATGGTTTTTAATCATCTCTGCCTTCCCCATCACTCTATAAACAGTGTTCAATGAGCGCTATGTACCGCTGAGTCACTGAATCGGCTCTGCAGTAAGGTTGTATAGCTGTGTACACCTATCTGGGGGCTGCCTTCCCCCGGTGAGCCTAATATGTCAGCCCCAGTTACAGAAAAAGTCAGCAGTGAAAAAAAATAGTTAAATGTCCCCCAAAGGTCTTGTATGACCTCATGGGGAGCACAAAGTGAAAAATATTTCACAATATAAAAATGCCACCACGCTGCTGTTTCTAGTCCAACTCCAAAAATTTTTATTATGGAAAAAGGACATTTTTTTTATAAACAAATAGAAATAATAAATACTAAAATAACAATGACATAAAACTAAAACCCCATGTATGACTGAAAAAAGGCACAAAATTATTTGCAAAACGGAAAACAGTTATGTCTTTCAAAGACGCAGGTACTAAAAAATGCAATTGGTCAGGAAGGGAGGTAAATGACTGGTTAAATAACAGTTTTGGTGATCTCTTACAATTTTATTCTCTTTAAAAAGGATAGCAAGTGGTCATTAGTGTATATGTTTTGAGACTAATATGGGTTTTTATGAAAATAAATTTGAAAGGAAGCCATGAATATAGGTTGCAAAGTGATTTTCTCTCACCACAGGTTCTACTAATGGATGTTCTCAACCCTCAGGTTAAATATCTTGTAGCTTGTACTTCAGTTTCAAGGCAGGTACTTAGGGATTCCATTGGCTTTTTAAAGGACAAAGTTGTTTTGTTGCTCAGGGCTATTTTGAAAGAGCAATTATTTGGTAAAGTCTATTAAAATAAACAGCAAGAAAAAATGGCACTGCATCATAAATCTGAGGTGTTCACATTCTGTGAATCATTTTATTCTGCATAGGTAATGTATTTGGATAATCCCATGTATCTTTTTGGCTGCTGACCTTTTCCTATAATAAGGCAAAAAACATCTCTGTATCATATTTTCTTTAGACTTTCATCAAGGAGAAAATAGTTCTAGTGAATGCAGTTTAATCTATCAAATCCTGATGATTCATTTTATTACAAGCAACTCTAGCTGTTATCATGAACCTATATTTCCCTAAAATCCTTTTCTTCAAAATCAAAACAGTTGAAAGAGTATTTTGTGTATTAATTAGTAAGATTATTCTCTATTAATTGTACATAATAGAAAGTTTAAACTGCTACCATCTTTTGCCTTAACATCTTAACCCCTTTACAATGAGTGTTGCATATATACGGTACTCAATGTCTATTTAAAGATGGTATCAAAGCAGAGTGGGCACTATAGCATCCAGGTGTCTGGTGCTTTATATAGCGGACACCTGGAGGCAACCTAATCATGGACACTTAACCCCACAGATTCTGTGGTCAATTGCAACTATGATATCTGAGAGGGCATTCCCTGAAAGTGCTGCATTCCCAGGGCCCACATGCCTATTGAGGGAGCTATTCAGTTGCTGTCGCAGCCCCAGGCTCTCTGAAAAATCTGAGGTCTTCCACATCAATGTTCCTATGCAGGGTTCTGTAGGAACACAATTAAACTCCCATAGGCTGGAATAGTAATTCAATTCAGTCTATGGGAGAAGCAATCAGACTATCACATGTTCAAGTCCCCTAGTTAAACTTAGAAAAGTGAGAAAAAAACATATATAAAAATGCAAATCCCCCTTTCCCCATATTAAAAATAAAAAAACAATAATAAATAATGATCATTTGTAGAGACGAGTGAATTTCATATTTAGAAATTTGTTTCCGCTTCGTTTAGTGGTAAAAGCAGAATTGCGCTATGAATTCCTTAACCACGGAATACAATTCTGTGACGGAATGCATAACGGAATGCCTTTAGAGATATTCCGTAATTCATTCCGTCATAATAGAAGTCTATGGGCTGAATAACAGATCCGTCCGGTCTCCGTTATGCAGGAGAGAACTCTAGCAAAACTGAGACCGGACGGATCCATTATGCAGCCCATAAACTTCTATTATGACGGAATAAATAATGGAATGCCTCTAAAGGCATTCCGATATGCATTCCATCATAGAATTGCGTTATGGTCCGTGGTAAAGGAATCCATAACGCAATTCTGCTTTTACCACTAAACAAAGTGGAAACATATTTCTAATCATTTGCATCACCACATCCTAAAATGCCTGTACTATTAAAATATAAATGCATTTATCCCTTACTGTGAATGCAGCAGTAGGAAAAAAATCAAAATGGCATATTCCCCATTTTTTTTTGTCGCTTTATCCCCCAAAAAGTTATATACCCAAAAAACTATAGATCAGCCCACAAAAATGAGCCCTCAAACAGTCCTGTAAATGTAAATATACTGTAATGTAAAAACGTTATGGGGTCAGAATTTGTGCAAAGAAGAAAATCATTTTTTTTCAAAGCTTTTATTTTTTTAACCCCTTGGCGACAATGGACGTACCGGTACGTCATGGGCGCTAGGTACTTAGCGCAACAGGGCGTACCGGTACGTCATGCATGTTAACCCCCGCTGCTCAGTGCAGCGGGGTTAACATGCTTTGATGGCGGCTGTTAGACACAGCCAGCCATCCGTAGTGAAGGCCTCGGGGGGTGCCGTGCACCCCCCATAATGGCGATCGCTGTGAATGGCTGGTCTATTCAGACCAGCCATTCACAGCAGGCTCCGTGTACTCGGCGGGGATAGCGCTATTCTAGCAAATCCCCGCCGAGTGTCAGGGGTTGGGGGGTCAGGGTGTCCCCCCCGCCCCCCTGATTGGCTGTGGGCAGATGGGCGGCGGGGGGAGACTTCCAATGTGCGGGTGGCTGCCGCGAGTGCCGCCCGCAATAATTTTTTCTAAATGGCCGAGCGTTATTCAAGCAGAGTATCAGCATACAGCTGATACTCTGCTTGAAACTGCTGACATCGGTGCTGGCACCGATGTCAGCAGTTTAACCCCTTCCATGCGCGGTCCGTAGGGACCGCTGTATGGAAGGGGTTAACAGGGAGGGAGCGCTCCCTCCCTCTCCCATCGGCGCTGCGGTGCGCTGGCAGCGCCGATGGTGTGGGCAGATGAGAGGGAGGAAGCTCCCTCTCCCTTCCATCGGGACGCTGCTCTGCTGTGGCAGCGTCCCGATGGTTACCATGGCAACCAGACGCTTTCGTCTGGCTTGCCATGAAAGCCTGTTCAAGCTCCTGCTAAAGGCAGGAGCTTGAACAGGCTATAAGAAAATACACTGCAGTACACTATACAGTGTACTGCAGTGTATTGTAAAATACCAGACCCACTGGTTCTTGAAGAACCAAGTGGATCTGAGTCCAGAAAGTGGAAAAAAAAAAAGTAAAAAAAAAAAGTTAAAAAAATTGATTAAAAATAAAAAAACACACAATACATGAACATGTTAGGTATCGCCACATCCGTAACAACCCGCTCTATAAAAATATTACATGAGATGGCCCCCAGGCGAATGCTGTAAAAATTTTTTTTAAAAAACTATGCCAAAATAGCCATTTTTTCCCCTCTTCCCTCACAAAAAGTGTAATAGCAGGCGATCAAAAAGGCGTAATTACCCCAAAATGGTATCAATTCAACCGTCATCTTGTCCCGCAAAAACTGTACCCTACCTGAGACAATCGCCTGAAAACTGAAAAAAATATGTCTCTCTGAAAATGGCAACACAAAAAAATATTTTATTCTGTTCAAAAATGCATCTAATGTGTAAAACTTTCCAACAATAAAAAAGTTGGACATATTGGGTATCGCTGCGTCCGTAACAACCTTCTCTATAAAAATATTACATGAGATGGCCCCCCAGGCGAATGCTGTAAAATTTTTTTTAAAAAACTATGCCAAAATAGCCATTTTTTCCCCTCTTCCCTTACAAAAAGTGTAATAGCAGGCGATCAAAAAGGCGTAATTACCCAAAATGGTATCAATTCAACCGTCATCTTGTCCCGCAAAAACTGTACCCTACCTGAGACAATCGCCTGAAAACTGAAAAAAATATGGCTCTCTGAAAATGGCAACACAAAAAAAATATTTTATTCTGTTCAAAAATGCATCTAATGTGTAAAACTTTCCAACAATAAAAAAGTTGGACATATTGGGTATCGCTGCGTCCGTAACAACCTGCTCTATAAAAATATTACATGAGATGGCCCCCCAGGCGAATGCTGTAAAAATTTTTTAAAAAAAACTATGCCAAAATAGCCATTTTTTTCCCTCTTCCCTCACAAAAAGTGTAATAGCAGGCGATCAAAAAGGCGTATTTACCCCAAAATGGTACCAATGAAAACCTCACCTCATCCTGCAAAAAATGAGCCCCCACATAAGACAATAGCTCAAAAAAATAAAAATCAATGGCTCCCGCAAACCACTCCATGAAAATCTGTGTTGTAAAATCCATATGGCGCTCCTTCTGTTCTGAGTCCTGCCATGTACCCCCACAGCAGTTTACCACAACATATGGGGTGTTGCCGTATTCAGGAGAAAATGGGTAACAAATTATGGGGGGGCTTTTCTCCTGTTACCCCTTATGCAAATAAAAAAAATTGGGGCTAAAGCAACATTTTATTGGAAGAAAAAATTTTTTTCATTTTCACAGCCAAGTGTTTCCAAATTCCGTAAAATGCTTAGGGGGTCAAAGTGGTCAGTACCCCCCTTAATATATTCTTTGAAGGGTGTAGTTTCAAAAATGGGGTCACTTTATGAGGGTTTCCACTGTAGGGGTGCGTCAGGGTCTCTCAATTACAAAATGGTGCCTAAAAACTATTCTAGCAAATTTTGCCTCCAAAATCCGTATGGCGCTCCTTTCCTTCTGACCACTGCCACAAACCCATAGAGACGTTTACCAACACATATGGGGTATTTCTGTAAACTGCAGAATCAGAGCAATGTAAATTGAGGTTTAGTTTGCTGTTAACCCTTGCTATGTTGCAAGAAAAAAAATATTAACATGAATAATCTACGAAAAAAGTGAAATTTTGAAATTTCACCTCCATTTTCCATTAATTCTTGTGGAACACCTCAAGGGTTAACAAAGTTTGTAACAGCAGTTTTTTATAATTGAGGGGTGTAGTTTCTAAAATGGGGTCATTTATGGTGGGTTTCATTATGTAAGCCCCTCAAAATCACTTTATATCTGCATTGGTGCTAAAAAAAAATGGTTTTGGAAAATTTTGTGAAAATTTGAAAAATGGCTTTTAAACTTTTAAGCCTCCTAACGTCCTAAAAAAGGAAAATGACGTTTACAAAATGATGCCAACATAAAGTAGACATATGGGGAATGTAAAATAATAAGTATTTTTGGAGGTATTACGGTGTATTTTGAAAGTAGAGAAATTGAAATTTGGAAATTTGGAAATTTTTCAGAATTTTTGGTAAATTTGGGATTTTTTCATAAATAAGGGTGAAATATATTGACTCAAATTTATGACTGTCATGAAGTACAATGTGTCACGAGAAAACAATCTCAGAATGGCCTGGATAAGTAAAAGCGTTCCAAAGTTATTACCACATAAAGTGACACATGTCAGAATTCCAAAATTTGGCCCAGACATTAAGGCCAAAATGGGCTCTGTCCTCAAGGGGTTAAAAGTATTAGAATAAAAGCAAAACTATATAAATGTGGCATCACTGTAATTGTACTAACCTGTAGAATGAAGGTAACTTTACTGCATAGTGAAAACTATAAAAACGAATCCCATAAAACTATGGCAGAATTGCCCATTCCAATTTCACACCATTTGGAATGTATTTCCAGCTTCTCAGAACATTGTATGCAATATTAGATGGTGTCATTATAAAGTAGAACATGTCCCATAAAAAAACAAGGCCTTGTATGTGAGCAGAAAAATAAAAAAAACTTCCTGGTGCCGCGAAGGCCACGTGTAAAAAAACAAAACTGCAAAAATAGAAAATTGCCTGGTCCTTAAAGGGGTTCTGTAGTTCTTTAAAACTGATGATCTATCCTCTGGATAGATCATCAGCATCTGATCGGCGGCGGTCCTTCTCTGTGTTTACCACATGCAAGTGAACAGAGCTTAGCCCCACCCAGGCCAGTGAAACTAGTCGTTACGTCACTGGGCCTGCGGTAAACACAGAGAAGGCCAGCTGCCTGCAGGGCCGCTGCCTTCTCAAACAGCTGATTGGCGGGGGTCTCGGGTGTCGGACCGCCGCCGATCAGATGCTGATGATCTATCCAGAGGATAGATGATCAGTTTTAAAGAACTACAGAACCCCTTTAAGAGATTAAAGAGGTTTCCCGGGAATAAGGACATTTTGGCAATTGCTCACAGCCTGCCTAAGCTGTTGACATCTGGCTTAGAATAAACATGGTCATGGTCTACTGCATCCGATAACTGGCCATAAGCAGCATGTCACCGCTAAAGCCAGTCATTGGCTGCAGCAGAGCATGTGACCATACCCATGTTGTGCTGGATGCCAACCATATGAGAACTGGAACATGGACAAAGCTGAAGCAGCAGGGAGAACCAGAGTGGAGAGAAATATATAACTATCATCCCAGAGATCCTTTAAAGGGAGTCCATCACCTCCATAGCCCCTATAAAGCATTTACATAGTCCCATAGCACAAATAATGACAAATGTAACTGTACCTGGGGCGCTTTCCTCTGACTTCTGGAAGCGGTAAAAAAGTACTTTAATCCATATGTAAATTAGCTGTTGGAAGTGCCCGGAGGTGTCGTCCACCGCCGTGGAGCCCGGGCTCGTCTGCTTTGTTAAACGCTCTCCCCGCCCCTGTCACTGCCTCTGCCCGCCCTCCTCTTCACTTGCATCCTCCATCTGTTCCAGTCTCTCCCCGAGCCGGGGCATGCGCAGTGGCTACGCCGATGCCGTGCCCACAATGGGCAATGCAGTGCGCATGCGCCGGCTCAGCAAGAGCCTGGAACAGATGGAGGACGCAAGTGAAGAGGAGGGCGGGCGGAGGCAGTGACAGGGGTGGGGAGAGCGTTTAAAAAAGCAGACGAGCCCGAGCTCCGCCTCCGGGCACTTCCAACAGCTAATTTACATATGGATTAAAGTACGTTTTTACAGCTTCTACAAGTCAGAGGAAAGCGCCCCAGGTACAGTTACATTTGTCATTATTTGTGCTATGGGGCTATGTAAATGCTTTATAGGGGCTATGGAGGTGACAGACTCCCTTTAATATATAAGTACACATAAAGGAAGAGACCATATTTTGAGATGCTCATAGACTCTTTTGCTTGTGTTTTGATTCCATTTCCATGTTTTTGCTCTTCTTTATGATTTTTTTGTTATGCTGTTTGATCCTTAGTGCATTCCATGAAACAGCTAGGGCAATGTGTTTATTTGCTTATCTTTGATACGTTCTTCCTGCTCTGGTGTTGTGGTCAACTTATTAATAAGACTAAACTAGCTTGTTTACCCATAGATCCAAGCACAGCTTACCCTATAAATTTAGACAGAGCATACGGGGGCATTGTTGCGGGGTTTGGATATGGGTCATCTTACAGAAAGTGCTATTGTTGACAAGTTTGTAGCAGTTAAACATGACATTCAGACAGGGTAGGAGGCAGATAGGCTATGACGAATATACAGACAAATTTATACACCCTTTATGAATTATGTTCATTGTCTCTGTCCATTTTATAATGTGCTCTTTTCCTAAGCACTCACCACCCTGTTATCCCTCCATTTCACTTCCTCCACATCAGTCCCTCTCTCCTTCTCTCTCCCATGTACAATTCACATACTTTATTCACCCACATACTTTTATCACCCTTTCGTGTCCCAGGATACAGCACAGTAAGCACTCTGACAAATCACAGATCCATTTGCTCTTTCTCTTATACTTTTGCTTCTAACTTCAGGGAATACCTCTCCTAACCCTGGCCCACCCTCTTTTAATTTCAACCCCTTCTCCATCCCACATAGAAACCCTGTTAATCTCATAAACATATGTTGTGTGTCTGCTCTTTCCTCTTCTAACTGTGCATTTTGGAACCCATGATCAGTGTGTAATAAGGTCCCCTATATTCATGACTTATTTCTTACTAACTCTTACTCATTTTACGCATACCTCGAGACCAGAAAACCAGACCAGATATGGTTGCAGACTCAGCATACATCTTTCCCCACAATGCACTTTCCAGGTCATTCCCCTAGTATCATCACTCTCATTCCCATCTTTTGAGGTCCACACTCTCAGACTCTTCTATCCTCTCCCTCAGAGTGGCAGTTATTTACCAAAATGCTAAATGCCTATGGATAAAAACTCACACACCACAAGATTTTCTCCATTACAAATTTATGCTGACAATCTGCCCTTCACCTCACAAAAGTGACCTATTTTATAAACCATATGCATACAAATTCAGTTAAGTAGTGTACTTTTACTGTTTGTTCGTTATTTGTGCGGAAATGTTCGCGGTGAGAGCGGCAGAAAGCCCAGGAAGGACCCGATCACCTGACCTAGGGGGAAGGGCTTGCTCTGATTGGCCCATAGGCTGAGTAAACCAGCAAGCAGGAGCTTGTAAAAGACAGAGAACTGTGTTGTGTAACTTCTGTTTTTGTTTTGGGCACCATTACAGATATCAGGGCTAGTGCAGGGCTAGTAATATTAATCAGGCAGGGAGAGTGAGGGAGGAGACAGGGAGAGAGACAAAGACCTGATTGTCTGCCAACCCGCGGATCTCTGCGCGGATCTCAGTAAGCCGCTCTGGGCACTTGAATTTTAAATCGGACCATTTCCGCTGGATCTGGCCCGGGGTCCGCACAGTGTCAAAGCGATGGAGCAAGCCTTGGATCACTTGCTGCATCTCCTTCTTGTGCTGGTTTAGGTGTCGGTGTGTGCCATCATAATCCTAGCGGTCCATCACCTTGACCATATATTTAAGCTCTACAGAGCTAAATGCTGATGAGCACCTGGATACCATATTGAAAACTTTGCTCTGCCTCCGAGGACTGTACGCCACAGCCTAGCATCCTGCATGCATGCGTATTAGGCAATTGCGAGACAATAGTACGCTAAGGATCTGTACTCACTTTGTACGCTCATGCGTGCATATTCACTTAAGTAGCGTACCTTTAACAACGCTATTTTCGTTATTTGTGTGGGAATGTTCGCAGAACACTACCAGAATAACGAATATTTTTTAATGCAACTTCGACCGAATAAATTCGTATTAAGAACAAATCTTTTTATAAATCTGTTGAATATTCGCAGAAGCAAATCTTTGAAGATTCGCTGATCTCTATTCACTATCTACATATGACCCACACATGATGTCACATGAGAAGAAGTCTCCAGGCTCCTCTCTTTTTCTTGCCCTATTACTTGCACTACTGACCCTATTCCCTCACATATCCTCCAGTCTCTTTCCCCAGCTTTCACTACTCACCTAACTAAATCTTCAACCTCTCTCTCTTTTAGTATCTTCCCCATTTCTTGCATAACCCCATTATATAAAAAAAAAAAACTACCCATCTTGTGCAACTAACTACAGCCCTGTCTCTAATCTCCCCATCATTTCCAATTAGAGATGAGCGAATCGAAGCTGACGAAGCTGACAAAGCTGACGAAGTGGAATTTGTTACGAATTTCATGGAAAATTCGATTTGCCACGAAAGCGAATTTAATGGCGATTCGTGGTAACAAATCTTTTTTTTTTTCTAAAATGGCCGCAAGCACATGGCATGACATGGGGGAAGGATTTCTGGGACAAAGAAGTAAACACCCACAATGCGAACACATGCAGACATGTAGCCCATTAGCAGCCAGCCAGGTCCTGTGATGTCACAACCCTATAAAAAGCTCTGCAACCCTGGAATCCGCCATTTGCAATTGATTTTAGACCAGAGACAGACATCAGGAGAGATAGGGCAAGTGATAGAAAAAGGTTGCTAAAGAAAAGAAATTAGGAGATAGATCATCTGAATTCCAGGGATAGGAGAGGGACGATTTATAGACAGAAAATCAGGCAGTGAAATCGCTATTCTGGTACACTGAGCAGCAGTGACTGGGCATTGGGGTTAGCCTGTTATACAGCACTGCACTCTATTCTAAAGGCTGTTTTGTGGTGCTTTATTCAAAGAAGCACCACTTGTGTCCCTTGTTGCAGTGCAGTAAGAGGGTCAGAGTCTTGTTTGGGGTACATTAAAAAAAATAAAATAAATAAATATATATATATATATATATATATATATATATATATATATATATATATATACCTTTTGGGTTGTGTTTGAGGAAAAACATATACAATCCCTGATTACCAGCTTGTAAATGTGAAAGAAATAGTTGCGACGTCATTCGCCATATAGTGCTAACTTCTTCAGTGAAGTTGAAATGCCAAAAAAAAAAAAGAAAAGCCGTGTTTGTGGGGTTGTTCATTTTAAATAACTGTTTGCAGCGTCAGTCGCCATACAAATAGACAAGCGCCATATAGTGCTAACTTCTTCAGTGAAGATGAATTGCCAAAAAATCTGTGAATCCGTGTTTGTGGGGTTGTTCATTTTTAAATAACTATTTGCGGCGTCAGTCGCCATACAAACAGACAAGCGCCATATAGTGCTAACTTCTTCAGTGAAGTTGAATTGCCAAAAAATCTGTGAATCCGTGTTTGTAGGGTTGTTCATTTTAAATAACTATTTGCGGGGTCAGTCGCCATACAAACAGAGAATCGCCATATAGTGCTAACTTCTTCAGTGAAGTTGAATTGCCAAAAAAAAAGAAAAAAACGTGTTTGTGGGTTTGTGTAACGGGAGGTCGGTGACGAGCTCCCTCCATGCAGCGCCACCAGACCTCTCCACCCCCGTAGAGATGAGCAGTAGGGAATTGAATTGCTGGTCTGGTCAGCCAGCACTTCATCAGTTAATTATCTTTTGGGTTTTTAGCCATGTTGTGCTGATCACACCACATGGCTACTTTGCATATGGTTTTGGCAGCAATGCTCCGCCTCAGGTAATGTGATGCTGGCCACATCACATGATCCTGGGCGGGCTATTTAAAGATGGCAACTGCCTAGCAAGTTGCTATTTATTGAAGTTCCTTCCTTGCAGTGCTGTGCGTATTTCTACTTGTGACCTGCCGTATTACCTGACCTATTGCTTGTGACCTCGACCTTGCTTTTGCCTCATCCTCGGATCCTGACGTACTCTCCTGGTTTGACCTTTTGTTTGCCTGACTATTCAACTATTGTGTCTGTTTGTTTCCGTGTCCGTTTGTTGTTCTCACTTCCCTGCACCCTCACGTAGCAGAGTAGGGTTTGCCGTCCAGTTGCTCCCATTGGACCTTTAGCCTTGGGTGTGGCAAATAGGCAGGGACAGAGGTGGGGTTAAGTCAGGGTGCACTTCACCCCCGTGTTCCTGTCGTGACAGAATAACAGGCCCAAAAATTTATGGATCAGTTGCGAGCACTTACTGACCAAGTCCATAACATGGCGCAAATGATTCAGGACTTGGCTGAAAGGCTCCAATTTCATGAGCAGCAGCAGACCACCCCTGCGGCTGCTCCTGTGGTTCCCAGTACCTCCCTGGAACCTCATGTCAAGCTCCCCAATCGTTTTTCTGGGGATTGCAAGGCTTTCCGCTCATTTAAGGAAAGCTGTAAGCTTTACTTTGAGTTGCGCCCAAACTCCTCGGGACCTGAGCCACAGCAGGTAAAAATTATTATTTCTCTGCTGCAGGGTGACCCGCAGGAGTTGGCTTTTTCCTTGCCCCGTGAATCCCCCTGTCTGCAGTCAGTGGAGGCTTTTTTCCAGGCGCTAGGACTGTTGTATGAGGAGCCTGACTTAGCTGCGGTGGCGGAGACTCAGCTAAGGGACATTCGGCAGGGTAACTGTCCAGTAGAGGATTATTGTGCCGAATTCAGGAAGTGGTGCATTTCCTCTAGTTGGAATGATCCTGCATTAAGGAGTCAGTTTAGACGGGGGCTCTCTGATCAGCTTAAGGACCTCCTGGTTAGTTACCCTACCCCTAAGTCATTTGAGGAGACTATGTCGCTAGCCATTAAGGTAGACAGACGTGTCAGGGAGAGGCAGAAGGAACGCTCGACTCTCTTTCCGGTGGTCGTTCTTCCAGAGACTACTCCTCAAACTCCATCTCCTGGCATGATCCCTGAAGAACCAATGCAACTTGGAGCCACCCTGAGGGAGCACAGACTATTAAAGGGGGTCTGCTTCTACTGTGGAGACAAGAACCATTGGCATCAGCAATGTTCCAAACTTCCTCCTTCCAAGAGATCATCCTCAGTTGTTAAGGTACTTCCGACAGTGGTAAGGAAGAAGATCTTATTACCTTGTGTCATTTCCTTCTATCAGTACAGAGGATCTGGGATGGCTTTCATTGATTCAGGTTCGGCATGCAATTTTATTGATTTTGATTTTGATCAATCGTTGGGTGTCCCTTTGGTTTTCCTTAAGGAGACTATCCCGATCATAGCACTTGACTCCACCCCTCTTAATAGTGGCAGAGCTGAATTTTGTACTTCTGAGGTCACTTTGATGGTGGGAATCCATCATGTTGAAACCTGTTCGTTTTTGGTTTTAAAGAATTTGCCTGCCGACCTGGTGCTTGGGTTACCTTGGTTACAGAGTCATAACCCGGTAATTAATTGGGCATTAGGGGAATTGGAAAGGTGCGGACCAAATTGTATAAATTGTTGCAAGTCTGTTTTGCAGTTACGTCTTACCGGTAAATCCACAAGTTTGCCTTAGTATATTGAGGATTTTCTAGATGTATTTACTATGTCTGAAACAGATTTTCTTCCCTCCCACCGTCAGTATGATTGCACCATCGAAATTATTGAGGGGTCCAAATATCCTAAGGGCCGGATTTATAATCTTTCAACACCAGAGCGTCAGGCTATGAGAGATTACCTCAAGGAGAGTCTGGCCAAGGGGCATATCCGACCTTCGGTCTCTCCCATGGGTGCTGGGTTCTTTTTTGTGAGCAAAAAGTATGGTGGGTTGAGACCTTGCATCGATTATAGAGAGCTCAACAAAATTACTGTTAAGAACAGGTACCCTTTACCTCTCATTCCTGACTTGCTGAATCAGGTTCAGGGTGCCTGTTGGTCAGAATCCATGAGGGGATGAATGGAAAACCGCTTTTAACACCCCGGAGGGTCATTATGAGTATCTAGTAATGCCCTTCGGGTTAAGTAATGCTCCTGCGTTTTTTCAAAATTTTGTTAATGACATTTTTAGACCTTTCATTGGCAAATTTATGGTTGTCTATATCGACGATATCCTCATTTTTTCTGTTGATTGGGAATCTCATATGGCTCACGTTAGACAAGTTCTTGAAGTGTTGCGTGAGAATAAATTATTTATTAAGAGTGAAAAGTGTTCTTTTGGGGTCCAGGAGGTGGCCTTTTTGGGGTATATATTGACCCCCTTTGCGTTCAAGATGGACCCCACCAAGGTGCAGGCTATCCGAGATTGGGTGTGACCTTGATCCCTGAAGGCGCTCCAACGTTCTCTTGGGTTTGCCATCTTTTACCGGAGGTTTATAAAAAAAAATTTCGGTAATTGTTAAGCCTATCACCGATCTCACCCGTAAGGGGGCAGATGTTGTGAATTGGTCTCCAGCTGCTGTGAAGGCTTTTGAGGATCTAAAGAGTTGCTTCTCTAAAGCTCCGGTCCTGATCCAGCCTGATCAGAACAAACCATTTGTGGTCGAGGTAGACGCATCTGAGGACGGTGTGGGGGCCGTATTGTCCCAGGGTTCTTCCACTCTTACCAATCTCAGACCATGTGCCTTCTTCTCCCGCAAATTTTCTCAAGCAGAGAGAAATTACGATACAGGTAATAGGGAGTTACTAGCCATTAAATGGGCATTTTGGAAGGGGCTTTGCATCGGACCATAAGAACTTGTTATTTCTCGAATCTGCCCAAAAGGTTGAATCCCAGACAGGCAAGGTGGGCCTTGTTTTTTACCCGATTTGATTTCTGTGTCACCTTTAGGCTGGGAAGCAAGAATACTAAAGCAGATGCCTTGTCTCGTAGTTTTCAGGTATATCAACCGCCTGAGACTCCTTCTGAATCTATTCTACTGGCTGACATTTTTGTGGCTGCGACATCACCTGACCTGTCTGACGAGATACTGGAGGGTCAACATCTCGCTCCAGACAGTACCCCCACTAACAAATTGTCATAACTCTCTTTTGTGTGGACATCCCGGGATCAATACCACCAGAGAATTAGTTGCCAGGAATTTTTTGGTGGCCTTCCATGTCCAGGGATGTCCAAGCTTTTGTGTCCGCCTGTAGTGTTTGTGCCGGATCTAAGACCACCAGAACACGACCTATGGTCGAGTTGCAGCCTTTGCCCTTACCGGATAGACCGTGGTCCCATTTGTCTATGGACTTTATCACGGACGTTCCATGTTCAGAGGGTAAAACTGTTATCTTGGTGGTGGTTGATTGTTTTAGCAAGATGTGTCATCTAATCCCATTGTGTAAACTTCCGTCGGCCAAGGTCCTGGCTGCTGTGTTTATTGATTACATTGTCAAATTACATGGGGTTCCAGATAATATTGTGTCGGACCGAGGGGTGCAATTCGTGTCTAGGTTTTGGAAGGCCTTCTGTCAGAAGATAGGTACCTCCCTGTCCTTCTCGTCGGCCTTCCATCCCGAGTCTAACGGGCAAACCGAACGGGTTAACCAGTCTGTTGAGCAATTCTTGAGATGTTATGTTGCTGAGAATCAACATTTATGGGTCAAATTTTTATCTCTGGCCGAATTCGCTCTGAATAACCGTGTTAACTCCTCCTCTGGGGTCTCTCCTTTCTTTTGCAATAAGGGTTTTCATCCTCGGTTTGGCTCATTCTCCCCATCGCATTCCACTGTACCAGAGATTAAGGGGGTATTTCAGGAACTGTGCACAGTTTGGGCCCGGGTTCAAACGAACCTGGAAAGAGCCCAAGAGGTTCAGAAAACTAAAGCGGACAGAAGACGTTCCCAAGGGGTTGAATTCAAAATAGGGGACAAAGTGTGGTTGTCCACTAAAAACCTGCATCTAAAGGTATCATCCCACAAGTTCGCACCCCGGTTTATAGGACCTTATGAGATTATTATGAGAATCCGTGTTTGTGGGGTTGTTCATTTTTAAATAACTATTTGCAGCGTCAGTCGCCATACAAACAGAAAAGTGCCATATAGTGCTAACTTCGTCAGTGAAGTTGAATTTCCAAAAGAAAAAAAAAAAGCCGTGTTTGTGGGGTTGTTCATTTTAAATAACTATTTGCGGAGTCAGTCGCCATACAAACAGACCAGCGCCATATAGTTGTAACTTCTTTAGTGAAGTTGAATTGCCAAAAAAACAGTGAATCCGTGTTTGTGGGTTGTTCATTTTAAATAACTATTTGCGGTGTTATTTGCTATACAAACAGAAAAGCGCCATATAGTGCTAAGGTAGTCAGTGAAGTTGAATTGCCAAAAAAACTGTGAATCCGTGATTGTGGGGTTGTTCATTTTAAATAACTATTTGCAGCGTCAGTCGGCATACAAACAAACAAGCGCCATATAGTGGTAACTTCTTTAGTGAAGTTGAATTGCCAAAAAAACAGTGAATCCGTGTTTGTGGGTTGTTCATTTTAAATAACTATTTGCAGCGTCAGTCGCCATACAAACAGACAATCGCCATATAGTGGTAACTTCTTCAGTGAAGTTGACTTGCTAAAAAAATTTAAAAAAAGCCGTGTTTGTTGGGTTGTTCATTTTAAATAACTATTTGTGGCGTTATTCGCCATACAAACAGAAAAGCGCCATATAGCGCTAACTTCTTCAGTGAAGTTGAATTGTCAAAAAAAAAAAAAGCAGTGTTTGTGGGGTTGTTCATTTTAAATAACTATTTGCAGCGTCAGTCGCCATAGAAAAAGAAAATCGTCATATAGTGTGTAGTTCTGTGCAGTAATCCATTGTACTGCAGTTCAGCAACCCACTGTTAACCCACTCTGTGGGTGACAGTATTTCTTAAAGAAATGGTTAAGCCGTTGTGCAAGGCAGTGAGCAAAGCATATTTTTTGGGGGGATTCTTAATTTCCTTTTATTTTAAATTTTTTTATCAAACAGTATGAGAGAGAGGTGACAGGCCCTTCACAGGGGAGGGGCAGTGGCACCAATGTTTCTGGAATAGGCACAGGTCGCAGCAGAGGAAGGGGGCGTGGCATTAGGGGTCACTTGGCGAGGCCACAGCTACCGGTGTCATCTAGTGGTCGTGTGTTGACAACCAATCCAGCGGTTCTTGAATGGTTGACTCGGTCATCCACTTCCTCCCAGATGACATCTGACACCCCCAGCCAAGAGTTGGCAGGTTCGTCAGACACAACCCTTAGTTGGCATGGGCCTGGAGCAGCTCCCGTGCCCTCACCTGTCCTCAACCTGCCTCTGTCCTTTTTCTGTTCCCTCAGCCAGAGAAGTACTATATGCTATGGGCTCTGCACCACTATACAGCGAGGACGAACTACTTGAGGACAGTCTGATGAGGAGAGTGTAGTGGGAGGTGATGTTGAGAGCGGTCAGGCTTTGTACACAGAGACAGTTGAGGAGGACATTAGCGACGTGCAAGTAGTTGATGATGATGTAGCCGATCGCACTTGGGAGCCGGGTGAAACTGACAGCTTGCGCGTCAGGCAGCGGTGCAGGCAGCAAGTCGGTAGTGTGGCCGTTAGTCAGCGGAGTGGCAGCAGTGCAAGGTCGGGAGCCAACCGGGCACGGGGTAGACCGCACTCTTCGCAGGTGCTTTCCGGCCTTGAAAAGAGCGGCGCAGGGGCTCAGCCAGGCAGCGGAGGTACCACTCAGTCAGTGCAGAGTGTTGGTGGTAAAATCGCCTACTCGGTGGCGTGGAAGTTTTTTGTTAAGACGCCTGAGGAGGCTATATGTTGAATCTGTGGTCAAAGTGAAGCGTGGCCAGGGTGCTAATATTGGCACCATGGCCCTGCGCCAACATATGCAGGGTCACCATAAAGTGGCCTGGGAGAAACTATTTACCCCTTCTAAAGCAAATTAAACACACCCTGCAGGGGTGGGATTTACCCTTTTCATCCTGGATAGGAAGGAAAAATTTAATCTCTAGTCTAATTATCCCTAAACTAACATACCTCTTTCAAACGTTACCCATACATATACCCTCTAAATTTTTCAAAGAGGTCAAACAAATTTTCCTTTCATTTATATGGAATCGGAAAAGCCCCAGAGTAGCCTACACGACACTCATTAGATCTAGATTGCATGGCGGCTTGGGCCTTCCAGATATCAGATCGTACTACGATGCAGTTTATTTAACCAGAGTGATTGACTGGCTACGCCAACCAGAAAAGAGATACTGGATTTCTATAGAAGATAGCCTCTCACAGATTTCCCTGAGAAGCCTAGTTTTGTGGGAACAAACCACCCCTTATACATCACCTTCTTTAAACTTGCTTACTCGCCCCACTCTGATTGCTTGGCAAAAGCAAAACCGAATACATAGATTCACTTCCAAAGGATCCCCACTTCTTCAAATAAGAGATGTTCTCAAATCAAAACCTTCTCATATGCAATAAGCCATTATACACCCTCTTATCAAATGGAGCAATTCCAACAATAGATGAAGCCAGAACTATACTTATTAACCCATTACTTAATATCGTCACATATTCTTCTCTCAGAAGCGCACTTAAAACGTATCTTGGTATATATAACCTCAATAATCAAACATCTAAATTTGAATCATTGATCCAGCAAACCAAACCCCCTAGGAAGTTGCTATCCTTTTTCTATCACACTTTCTTAAACACACAAGAAGGACAATTGAAAGATCTTACTTTTATAAAAGCTTGGGAAAATGACTTAAATATGACCTTTTCTGAGTCATCAATAAGACAAATCCTGAAATCCCCCAAAGCCTGTTCCAGATGTATTAGAATCCAGGAAAACGGTTTCAAGATCTTGACCAGATGGCATATGACTCCAGTAAGGATAAATAAGATTGACAGCTCTTACCCACCCACATGTTGGAAATGCAAATCTGAAACTGGGTCCTTTTTCCACATGTGGTGGCAATGTACTACAATCACCCCTTTTTGGTCGAAACTTGTGGAAACCATCAACCTGATATGCAATACCTCTCTAGCTAAATCACCAGAAATCTTTCTTCTCCTTATGCTACCAGATAGTATTCCTATCAACACCAAACTGCTGCTCCGTCCCTTAATTACTTCTGCCAGACTGCTCCTGGCTTCCTCCTGGAAAGCTACTATTCCGCCCTCCATTCACAAATGGATGGCGAAGGTAGACCAAATCTACAGACTAGAGGAGATATCCTATTGGGAATTTCGCAACCATAATAAGTTCAAAGTAATCTGGCAGCCCTGGAAGACATATAGGAAGAAAGAATAAGTGTATATAAATATCTGTCTAACTGAATAGGGTCATACTCATGCAGATGGATACCGTCAGTACAAGGACTTTTCATATTCACAGCATATCATCAACAAAGTGTTGAGTTTATTCGTGAGAATCACTAAGACTATTTATGTCATGTCAGTCACCGATTTGCTTTTATTCACCCCCCCCTACTTTCTTTACTTTCTTTTTCCTCCCTCCCCCTTCTCCTTTCTTTCCCTCCCCCCCTCATGTAAACTTTTACCCCTTACAGTAAGATTACCCTAAATGGGATGTAGAAACTGTTTGAACTCCTTTAATCAGGAGAATTCGTTAATAAAGATAATATTATTGTTCTGCATCATTATACTTGTTAAATATAAAAAATTGCCAGCATTAATATTAGCACTTGATCAAGGCCAAACACTACCAAATGAAACAGTATCGTTCTACCTTTATTAATGCCTACACATTGTATCATCATTATGCTGGTTGTTGAATAACAGTGTCTTTGTTACAAATAGACCTAGCATGTCAATGGCCTCTTAACACTGTCTCAAAATGCAATTGTATTGTTTGTGTTTGTGCCTGTTTCTTATTTTCTTGCTTCATTCAATAAAAAGACAATTTGAAAGAAAGAAAGTGGCCTGGGAGAACCGTGGCTCAGATGTGGCGGCAGCAGCAACAGCAGCATCACCCAGTGGCACGCATACCATTTCAGGCAGTCAAGCCTCCAGCACCTCTGCCTAAGGGAGCTGTCTGCCATTATCTACCGCTCCAGATGCTCCTGCTCCTCCTCCTCTTATTCCTTGCCACTCATTACGGCAGCAGTCGTTCACCTAGGCGATTGCAAAGAGACAGCAGTGCGCATCCAGCAATCCTACAGCGCAGAAGCTGACCGTGCTCCTTTCCAAGTTGCTCGGCTGCAGTCCCTCCCTTTTCAACTGGTGGACTCTGCACCGCTCAGAGAACTGATGGCTTGTGCCGAGCCGAGGTGGAGAGTGCCAAGCCGTCATTTCTTTGCCAAAAAGTCAGTCCCAGCCCTGCACAAATATGTAGAAGAGAAGGTGGCCCAGTCCTTGAGCCTGTCGGTGTCTGCCAAAGTGCATGGTAGCGCCGACGTGTGGAGTTGTAACTACGGTCAAGGCCACTACATGTCCTTTACGGCCCACTGGGTCAATGTGCTTCCTGCCCAGCCACACGAGCAACATAAACAGGTGACGCCACTTTCTCCTCCTCGTTGTCAAACTGTTGATCCTGCGCTAAAGTCCGGCTCCTTCTCCACCACCTCAGCCTCCACTGCAGGGCCAAGTCATAGTGCTCCTCCAGCGTACCACATGTGCAGGGCACGGCGGTGACACGCAGTTCTACGCCTGGTTTGCCTGGGCGAACAAAGTCACAAAAGGGGAGGAACTGCCCTGCGTCATGAAAGAAGAAATCGATTGCTGGCTTTCTCCGCGACAACTAAAAATCGGAACCATGGTGACAGATAACAGAAAGAACATGGTGTCCGCATTGCGCCAAGGAGGGCTGAGCCATGTGCCCTGCATGGCGCACGTATTCTGGTTGTCAAACGGTTTCTCAAATCTTATACCCAACTGCAAAACATTCTAAAAATGGCCAGGAAACTTTGCATGCACTTCAGCCATTCCTACACCGCCAAGCACACCCTCCTTGAGCTGCA
>ONZH01027249.1:0-77542 GCA_900303285.1 Rhinella marina
AAGGCTTTTTTTTTAAAATATTTCTAGGTACACAGCCGTGTTACTAACAGATCAGACGGTGGGTATTTACACCTGATATACAAAAAGGGTATTGCAGGCACACAGAACCCAGAACACTAGAGCCAAATAAACTGTATTAAAAAAAAAAATAATAATTCACAGCCGTATACTGCCAGATCAGATGGTGCATATATACACTAGTTATATAACAGGGTTTTGCAGCCAAAAAGAACGCAGATCAGTAGTGCCAAATATAGTTTGGTATGTAGCAGAGCACCTAATACACCACTAATGCCTCTCTCTGTCCCTACTCCAGCAGCTATCCCTGAATACAGCAGCCGTTCTCTGCAGAGTGTATATGGTAGTAAAGCTATCACTGTACTGCACTATAGTAGCCCTGATAAGGGCTTTTAATCACGCTCCTGCCTGTCCAACAGCTAAAACCTATCTGTCCCTTCTCCAGCCTCTGTCCCTGACTAAGTTCACGCAGCATATGCGAACGAGCAGGAAGAGCTGAGTTTTTAATATTCGAGGTCACATGTTTTTTCCAGCCAATCCATGTAGACGCTGTTTTCGCGCTGCCAGCGTGCTCAGCGTGCCTGTCATACCCCCCCTGCATGTTGATTGGTGGAAAAAGAGCGCCAGGGAAGGTGGGAGGGGAAACGAATTCTAAGTGCGCCATCGCCGTTATACTCGATTGAAATCGAGTATGCCGAATAGCGTAGTATTCGATCGAATACCGGCTCGATCGAACACTACTCGCTCATCTCTACTAGTTAACAATGTTATCCCCACTATGTATGGTAGACAACTATACAGGTTACTCTTATTATGCAAGGAAAATTATCCTTCTGAACTGGAAGACCCTCAAAACTCCCATATGGAACATTGGATACAATTAGTTAATTCTGACCTGTGTTATATAAACTTATTTATGAAGATAGGGGAACCCCTGACCAACTCCTTAAAATATGGGATCCTTGGATTAATGCTCAAACTGTGTTACCTTAATACTTAGGGTTCTGTTTCTTGGTCCTGTGGGGGAGTGAGTGCTAGTGTGTATGGGTGGCTATTTTCTGTGCATCTTATTTCTAATACCAGTGATACAACTGTTTGTGATCAGTGTTTTTTTTTTTTTTTTTTGCACACCTAACTCTGTACTAAGGCCAGTGAATTGTGGTTGTGAAAAATAGGACATGTCCTATTTGTGGCCGTTTTCACTGCCAGATGGACCCTATTTAAATCAATGGGACTGTTTTTAATGGCAATTAGACAGGAGAGCATCCATATAATGACCGTTTAAAATGGGTACACTACTGGAAAATGTTTTTTTAAGGGTTAAAATAAAAAATAAATTGCCTTATCCGCTTGTACGCACAGAGGCAGTTGTTCCTCTCTGGGTGATGAAGGACCTGTGCTACCAACGTGATGACATCACCACGCTCTTCCAGCATTATTACTTAGGAGCACATGGTGACATCATCCCACTGAGAGTGCAGGTCCTTTATCACCAAGTGAAGAGCGACTGTCTCTGTGTGTGTAAGTGGATGATTAATTGTTACTGATGAGAGCCACCCAGGGGAACATTATTACTAACTGGGGCCACTATGGGGGACATCATGTATACTGCAGGGTTGGTAATTGAATAAAAAAGCAAATAAAAATAATCGAAATCATCATCAAAATGATTGAAAAATGGCCATGAAGGACGGAATGTGTTTTTCATTACCTTTTTTTCTCTGTTGTGTGAATGTAGCCTTAAGAGGTAATACAGAAAAGTCTCACCACCGAACACCAGATATTTCCTACCTGCCGGTCAATAGAGACCCCAAGATATCCTGACCCAAGTGATGAACTCTTCATGTTATTAATAGTAATAGCATGTTGAGGAGCTCCCCAATGGTCAGTGAGGGGTTACTGTGCTTCCTACTGACCATTCTACTCACCTTCCTCCCTCTGAGTCCAGCTCCTCTATCTGTCATCCATTATAGCCCAGGTCTCATTCCCCGGCCTGCACTCTCCCCAGCAACAGGTGTGATACAGTGATGTCATTGTACCTGCTGGGCTGAGTAGGAGAGTGCACAGACCAGAGATCATCCCCCAGCCTGTGCGCTCTCCTCAGCTCAGCAGGAGAGATGACGTCATCACATCATGTCTGCTGCTGGGAAGAGCATCATGTGATGAGTATTACTTTATTAATTTTATTCATACTACAGGAGCTTCACTGCTGTAAAGTGGGCACTAAGGGACAGCACTACTGCATCGGGCACACCAAGGGGCCACAGTTATTCTGTGGGGGCATAACTACTGTTTGGAGACAACAGGGGGACATTGTACTGAGTGGGGACACTTTTTGAGTATCAGTACTGTGAAGAGGGAACTAAGGGGGAATTCCACTGTGAAAAGGGACACTGAGGGGAGATAACTATTGTGTGGGGAACTAAGAGGACATTCATCGCCTTCTGTCGAGCACTAGTAATTTTTTTTATCTATCTTTTAAATGACTGATTGGGTGGGGACTGTAGGGAAGTTGCTTGAGATGGGAGACGACTAGAGATGAGCGAGTATGCTCGAGTGACATTTTTGCGTATTTTAAAATTGGTACGCTAATACATACTCATATTTTAATCTGTACACTAATGCGTACGCATTTTAACAATTTGTACGTTATGCGTACGCATTTGTGTACAGATTAAAATATGAGTATATGTATTAGCGTACCAATTTTAAAATGCATACGCAAATACGCAAAAATGGCACTCGAGCATGCTCGCTCATCTCTAGAGACAACCATTTCTAGTTATGCCCATCGGTCTACTATTAGATTGTGGCCACCACTGTCTTAGTCAATTGATACTTGAATTTTGTAGCATGCCTTGTACTTTCTGTGGATTTATTAATATAAAAATGTTATAAAATTTCAATAGAATATTTTGGTGTATTATTTATCAGTAATAAAATGTGTTTTATTCTTGGCAGATGACTGTACCAGGAACTCGGAGAAACATCTGATATCTTCTGATTTTGACGTAGATCGTTGTTTTATCACACGAGATACATTTAAAGAACATGCCAAAATCCAAGATATACCCTCATCCGTTCACAGGAAAAATGTATCATTTGATCATTTTAAACAGGTCCGATCTTCTGATTCATCACAGACTGTAACACAGGATAAAAGTCATAGAAGAGGAGCTAAACATCAAACAGCTCATGTAAGAGAGAAGTCATATTCATGTTCAGAATGTGGTAAATGTTTTCAGTATAAATCACATCTTGTTCTACATCAGAGAATTCACACAGAGGAGAAGCCATTTTCATGTTCAGAATGTGGGAAATGTTTTCAGTATAAATCACATCTTGTTCTACATCAGAGAATTCACACAGGGGAGAAGCCATTTTCATGTTCAGAATGTGGGAAATGTTTTAAGCAAAAAGGTTCTCTTGTTGCACATCAGAGAATTCACACAGGGGAGAGGCCATTTTCATGTTCAGAATGTGGGAAATGTTTTAAGCAAAAATCAGCTCTTTCTGCACATCAGAGAAGTCACACAGAAGAGAAGCCATTTTCATGTTCAGAATGTGGGAAATGTTTTAAGGAGAAATCGGTTCTTGTTAAACATCAGAGAATTCACACAGGGGAGAGGCCATTTTCATGTTCAGAATGTGGGAAAGGTTTTAAGGAGAAATCATATCTTGTTGCACATCAGATAAATCACACAGGGGAAAAGCCATTTTCATGTTCAGAATGTGGGAAAGGTTTTAATTATAACCACAGTCTTCTTATACATCAGAGAATTCACACAGAAGAGAAGCCATTTTCATGTTCAGAATGTGGGAAATGTTTTAATTATAACTACAGTCTTTTTATACATAAGAGAATTCACACAGGAGAGAAGCCATTTTCATGTTCAGAATGTGGGAAATGTTTTAGGCAGAAATTAAGTCTTGTTATACATCAGAGAACTCACACAGGGGAGAAGCCATATTCATGTTCAGAATGTGGTGAATATTTTAAGAGTAAATCAGATCTTGTTAGACATCAGATAATTCACACAGGGGAGAGGCAATTTTCATGTTCAGAATGTGGGAAAGGTTTTAATTATAATCACAGTCTTCTTATACATCAGAGAATTCACACAGAAGAGAAGCCATTTTCATGTTCAGAATGTGGGAAATGTTTTAGGCAGAAATTAGGTCTTGTTATACATCAGAGAAATCACACAGGGGAGAAGCCATATTCATGTTCAGAATGTGATAAATGTTTTAAGAGTAAATCAGATCTTGTTAGACATCAGATAATTCACACAGGGGAGAGGCAATTTTCATGTTCAGAATGTGGGAAAGGTTTTAATTATAACCACAGTCTTCTTATACATCAGAGAATTCACACAGAAGAGAAGCCATTTTCATGTTCAGAATGTGGGAAATGTTTTAGGCAGAAATTAGGTCTTGTTATACATCTGAGAAATCACACAGGGGAGAAGCCATATTCATGTTCAGAATGTGGTGAATGTTTTAAGCGTAAATCAGATCTTGTTAGACATCAGAGAAATCACACAGGAGAGAAGCCATTTTCATGTTCAGAATGTGGGAAATGGTTTCACCAAAAATCATACCTTGTTATACATAAGAGAATTCACACAGGGGAGAAGCCATTTTCATGTTCAGAATGTGATAAATGTTTCAACCATAAATCAGCTCTTGTTAGACATCAGAGAATTCACACATAAGAGAAGCCATATTCATAAAACTGGATTCCCACAAGAGCTGGTGTTCAGACATGTGGAAAAAGGGGCGTGATTCACACTTCTAAATGACCAGTTACTTGGGGTCAGGTGTAATGACAGGATGTCTGCAGGCTATCCACTGAGCATGAGGACAGAATAGGGGTAGTAATAGAGAGCGGGGCTACCACTGATAAGAGTAAGCCTGTCTGTGTGACACATCGTACATCTATGGGAGTAGTGTATCTTTCATCCATACCTGGTGAAGAACAAAACCAGGGCCTGATATAAAAGATAATGATCTCCCTATTCCAGCCCCGGTCTCTTCTACCCCTATAAGTATTTGTAACATTAAAAAGAAATGGGCATTACATGAAATATGGGCTTGTCAGGAAACCATCAGCTCTGGTCTTACTGGGGACATTTCATCAGTAATGTACAAGTTCTCCCAACAAGTGACCCAGGCTAGGATTGCCTCATTACATAAAAGCCATTACTCGCCCTCCTAAAGGAATATCATCTTAATCTGTACACCCTGACCAAGATGTACCTGTAGATAAATCCAACAAGTGGGGTCCCCGCCCCCCTGTATTTGTAGAAGTCATGTGGTTCACTCATCTGACATGAAGTTACCAGCGGGTGAATCCTGGATTATTTTTACTGTATGTCCCACCAGCTCTGGATTGTTTAGTTTTATAACTGAAGATGACATGATATCCAATAAATATATTTTATATGTTACATTTCTGATCATTTTCTTTCCTATGACTATTCCCATTCCTATTATTGTACGGTGATACGGACATGATATGTTTTATTTGGAGGATCTCTAATATTCAGGCTGTTCCATGAGCTCCATGGGCGCAGTTACAGTTTTGTTTGGGTTTTTAATAGGATGTCTTCCACCTGACAAAACTAGTGTCACGCTCCAGTGTGGGGAGGGGAGATACCACACCCAGCGCAGGAGAGAAAAGGGAGGGGGGAAGGAAACGGAGATTAGGCCTGAAAACTAGGGAAGACAGATGGACACTTTCTAGAGAAACCCTGACTCCAGTCCTGACTAACAACCAGTATGAACAGGCCAAGAAAGTAGGTGAGTTCATACGCAGGTTACCTAGGACCCTATCTGTCCCTAAACAACCCTGAAGCTAATTTCAGGAATGAGTCAAACAGTTCCTCCATGAACCTGGACCAACAGGAGTCTCCCCTCAGGCCCAATCACCAATTACAGGGAAAGGATACACAAGTAATACAAAATACAAAAGGGAAAGAAGACACTTAACTTTCCAGTAGCAAACAAGAACTCCACTGAGAACCCAAACAGAAGCAGACCACAGAGACAACTGAAAATATAAACCGCACAGCATGGTGGGAGAAGCAACAATAAAAAGATAAGGATAAATGAGTAAATACCTGAAGGGGGAGGGTGTGGTGAAGGCCAGCAACAACAAATAACCAAAAGGAAAACATGTCAGATCAAACCACGTGTTGCCAGCCTCACTGACCTCCTGCTACCTGCCGCAGAAATGTCAGTATGTCCCAGCACATCTGTGACAACTAGATGTAATGACAATACCTCGGGGTGGAGAGTAGTGGTAACTGGAAAGGGGATGAGACTAGGTTAGGGTGGGAGGGGGGTATACGTAGAAACAGTGAAGAGATTGTATGTTATGAACGCTCACAATAGTTAGAGATGAGCGTTAAAAAATAATTGTTGTTTTGCGAACATTACTGCACGAATTACGAACATACAGTCTAAGCATTGTTAAAAGTATGCTACTGAAACGAATGCATAAGCATTAGCATAAAAAGTGTGTTTGAATCCTTAGCGTTCTATTGACTCACGATTGCGTCATACGCACGCAGGCAGTCCATATGAGGTAGAAAAGTAAGGTGCTCACTGCTAGCTATCTGGCTAAGTGCATTTACTAAAAACACCATACAATAAGTGCATAACAGGACACATTGCAGTACCTGAAAAAGAATACACACAGTGGGCTAAAGTGCTTGAACGTTGCTGAATTATGCAAACATTTTAGTGCAATCAATTTCACATTTGCAAGCATAATAGGCTCAGATATACGTTTCAGTCTCTCCTCATGGATGCTTGGCATAAAACACTGGAACACAGTCAAAAATTAAATTGCAATCTACGTGAGGTAATTTTGTAATCCAAACAGGTAACGTGTAATCCACATGGATAATATAAAAAAGCAGCAAAAAGAGAACCCTTTTTTCAGGGGGCTCACAAATAACCTGAGTAGGGGAGAAAAAATAAAATAGACGTGCTTAGGCACAACTGGGAATATTCTGCGGAATAGGTGGGGGGGGGGGTTGCTGACAAGCCTTGGCCATCTGGGTGAGAGTCAAACAGGGGGCAATAAAAACAACATAAATTAGGAACAAGTGCCAACTAGCTCTCACCTGTCAGGTGCAGTCCATGTTGTGGCTCCCATAGATCCAGACTCTAGAGGTGTCCATTAAATCAGTCAGTAGAAGGGTTCCTCAGATGAGGGACCTGAAGTCCTCTTTGCTGCTGACTTCATTTTCCAGGGTAGTTGGTACTCTAGGTAGGCAGCGCACGCGTCCTGCACCTGCTGGTTCCTTTGGCCAAACTTCTGGTAGTGATGTAGGGACCAGGGGCTTAGACAATAAGGTAATCCCGGTAGCAAAGCGTCATTTCAGGGATGGCATGGGGGTATATTCCACTTGATCCCCCACGTATAGGCTGTGACGGGGTTGGGGCAGGTATGGCCGTTTCACAGACCTACTGACCACAAAGTATTCCTTGCCATCCTCGTTGTCCGCAAAGAAGCCACAGCCTCGCTCCACTGAAAACCATAGGATGGTTCCCTTACGCCGTTCCAGTGTAGGGTCTCCCAGCCTCGGAGGGTCCAGCACTTGGATGACCTAGTCCTCCACCGCATTCGTGTAGTCTGGGCATGGGCTGTCACTGATGCAGGCACGATGGGATTTTGCCTCATGGAAGGTGTCATTGTTGTCGTTGTTCTCCTTCTGGCACGGCGAACATTGAGTCAGGAGCCGGTGGGATTCTCTTGGCCCATTGTGACATTGTGATGTCCTCTGAACTGGACAGTGGTTTGGGTAACTCTCTACCAAACACCATCTCTCCCCACTTTGGTCGCAGTTGTTTCGCCATGCTGTTGTATCTTGTTCACCGCTGGCTTGAACTGGAGAGGAGGGCGGAGTAATGAGGGAAGAGTCTTCACTCCCTATACCTGGAAATAGTTAGTTCCCGGTGGGCCAGTCTGGTTTTTCCCGGTTATGAGGGGGGCGTATCTTCACTTTCCCGCTCTTGAGGGGGCGTATCGTAATTTTCCTGCTGCTTGGGGCTGGGGGGGAGGGGCAAGAAGAATGAGTACGTAGTGTTTGCGAGTAGGAAAAATGGAGGATTCGTAACGAATCTACAAAGCGGCGAATAGATTCGCTCATCTCTAACAATAGTATATAATAAATATTACTAAATAGCAAGTAATAGTATCATGGTGTTCAGTAGAGGTAGGTTTCACATTTAGGTTAGTTATAACCGAGGAGTATATTATGGCCAAGAAACATAAAAGTTTTTAGATATTAGTGAAGAGAGAAGTTTCTAAATTTTTTCCATGAAGTCCATATCTTGGAGAACCTCTGGGAGGTCCCCATCTCCCAGGCAGCAATTTGTTCCATGCAATATATGTTATCGCATTTCTGGATCCGACAAGCCATCGATGTCGTATTTGTATCTTTCTAATAAGAGGCTATTAGAATCCGTGTAGATGGCAATAGAAATGTTATCAGATTATTGGTAAATGTTGAACCAGCTCTGTGGCTTCTTAGGTTTAAAAGACATAGTTGAGGTGAGTGTGGAACACGAAGTCTACATATCCCTGAGATTGTGTTACATATTTCCTTCCAAAAGTCATTTATGGAAGGGCATTCCCACCAAATATGAATAAATGCACCTAGTGAGGATTTCTATCTCCAGCAGAGCAGATCAGAGGTCAGAAAAAGTATCTGCAACCTCTGCGGAGTGGAATACCATCTGGTCAGAACTTTGTAAATGTTTTCCTGTAGTCTTACACAAGTAGAGATAGCTGGGGTAGATTAGAGAAGAGCGAATCATCCAAAATTCACATTGCCGAATAATCAATGAATTTCTGACAAGATTCGTTCTTAATCCGAATTTATTCGGTCGAATTTGCATGAAAAAATGGTCGTTTTGCGAACATTCCTGCACAAATTACGAACATACAATCAGCTTTGTTAAAAGAACGTAACACGTAAGCATTAGCATACAAAGTACATACGAATCCTTAGCGTGCTATTGACTTGCGATTGCGTCATATGCACGAGGCTGGTCCACGGCGTCCAGTCATTAGAGGCATTCCATATGAGGGAGAAAAGTAAGGTGCTAGCTATCTGGCTAAGTGCACAATTCACGAAAAAACACTGTACAATAAGTGCATAATAGGACACATTGCAGTACCTGAAAAAGAATACACACAATGGGCTAAAGTGCTTGAATGTTGCTGAACCTATAAAAACATTATTGCTAAAATACAGCAAAGACATAATGCAAACATTTTAGTGCAATTTCACATTTGACAAATCACGGAAAAAGGTGTACTGCGACGGTAAATGCAGGGTATATGGCTAAACCCTCACGCTGATGTCAAAATGAGACTTTCACCAATATATTCTTATATCAAGAACGTATCGGAGCCTGAGTACCGCGTCAAGGTATCTCAGAGTGGCACAGGGCCTAACGCTAATCTACCTTTGCCGTATGGGCAATTGCGGAAGGAGCATAAAGGCCAACACACAGCGACCAACTCCTAGTTACCTCCAGCATGAGATCACACATACAATGAGAGGAGGGAGGAGACTGTGAGTCCCACTTACCAATGACTCATGTGACTTAGGCTGCACAGGTGACCAGAATGTTACCATAAGATCTAAGTCAAGGCACATTCAAGCCTGGAGTTGCCACACCTCCAGGTGTAAATGTCCAAACACAATCATAGAAAAAAAAAATTCCCATTTACAAAATAAAAGGCTCAGATATACGTTTGAGTCTCTCCTTGAGTCGTGGCTGCTTGATAATAAAACACTGGAACACAGTCCAAAATGCAATTGTAATCCATGTGAGGTAATTTTGTAATCCAAACAGGTAACATGTAATCCACAAGGATGGTATCAAATAGCAACAAATAAAGAACCCTCTTTGCAAAGGGGGCTCTTAAATAACCTGAGAAGGGGGAAAAATGAAAATAAGCGCACTTAGGCGCAACTGGGAATTTTTAGTGGTGGTGGTGGGGGAGTCCTGACAGCCATGTACATCTGTGTGAGAGTCAAACGGAGGCAATACAGTCTAAATAAAATAAGTGTCAACTAGCTCTCATCTGTCAGGTGCAGTCCATGGTGTGGCTCCCATAAGTCCTCTTGAAGTGTCCTTTAAACCAGCCAGTAGTTGGGTTCCTCAGATGAGGGACCTAAAGTCCTCCTCACTTGAGCTACCTTTATTTTTCTGGATTCTCCTGCCGAGACAGCAGGGGTAAGGATTTCTGCCTGCAGCGGTTCCAGCAAGGTTGTACCCAGGGAAGAAGCCCCAGCTCCCCTGGCTGCCTCTGGCTTCATCTTCCAGGGTAGTTGGTACTGGTGGATCACGGTAGACTGGAAGGTAAATGACGAAGTCGTCAGCTGATCCAGCTGAAAGGACCGTGATGGTGGTGGCACTGGCAGTCCAGGGATCAGAGGCTCTGGCTGTGGCTTCTCCCTGAAGCAGAGGCTGCCATCTGATGACTCCTGAAGGCAACGCACTGGTACTTCGCCTGGTGGTTGCTCCGGCCAAACATTAGGTGGTGATGTTGGGCCCAAGGGCTTAGTTAGTATGGTAACCTTGGTAGCAAAGAGGCCTTTCAGTGATGCCATGGGGGTGTACTCCACCTGATCCCCCACATATAGACTGTGATGGGGTTGGGGCAGGTATGGCCGTTTCACTGACCTGCGTCCCACAAAGTACTCCTTGCTGTCCTTGTCATCCGCCATAAAGCCAGATGTTCGCTCCACCGAAAACCACAGGATGGTTCCCTTTCGCCGCTGCAGTGTAGGGTCCCCTGGCCTTGGATGGTCCAGTACCTGGATGACCCAGTCCTCCACCGCATTCTTGTACTCCCATAGGGTTTGGGCGTGGGCCATCACCGATTCAGTACCTCTGATGTTATAGAGATGCTGGTAAAGTTCACTGAAGTGGGATGATATCTGTTTGGTTGTCAGCAATGGCTGAGATAAAGCCGGGTTCACAGAGCGGATATACAGTACGGGGCTTAAGTTTCTTAAGCTGGGAGAGCATAAATTTGGAGGCCTTGTCCCCATGGGCGTAGTATTTATATTTTGCTGATAGATATAGTTTAGCTGTCCTTTGGTTAAGGAGGTTTTTTAAGAGCTAGGTACCCAGAGAAATAAGGTGGCCTTGCATGATGACCTTGTCGGCCTCCCAAAACCGTACCTGATGAGAGTGTAGGAAATTCATTTTCTAGGAAATAATTCTCCAGGTTCTTCATCAAATTTTTGACATGAGTTGGGTTACTGAGCAAGGTTTTGTTTAGTCGCCAGGTGTATTCCGGCTTTGGGAGACCCACCGATTTCGATGAGCATGGGCGCATGATCTGAAAGATGAAGATTTCCAATTAATGTTTTTTTGCAGGAGGACAGTATATAAGGAGGAATGAATATATAGTCAAGGCATTGATATGGCCCATGGCCACAGAGTAGAACATATCATGCTTGCCCGTGGGATGTAATGTTCTCCAGGCATCTACTAGGCCAGCATCTGCTGTAGAAGAGGACGCCCTAGTTGAGCTATCTTGTCGAGGATGAAGAGCTAGGTTCAGATCTTCCCCTAAGATCGAGATACCTTCATGAAAATTAGGGTACTCCTCTAAGACGTTAAAGAGCCACAGTTGCTGAGAGGTGTTTCGGGCTTATACATTTGATTACCTATCAACCCTTTGATAAATATATATCTCCCTTCCTTGTCTGCAAGGGTCGAACACACTTCCATCGACAAGTTTTTGTGTATGGCAATAGATGTGCCTTTAGGGGCGGAGCCCGGGGTGAGACTGTGAAACCACTGATTATAAACTGAGCGGGTCAAATTGGGGACATGTCCCACCAAAAATTGGTAAGTTTTGGAGCATTTGGAGGGCATGTTCAGACCTCTTACATTAAAGGAACAGATAACTGTTGCCATGGGATATAGTATGCTGCTCAAAAGGTAGTATCCTTGTGGAAATTCCAAAACCCAGATGGGGTGTGCAGCAAAGTACAATAAAAACAATAGTAATAGAAACTAACAACTAAGATTTTGCACCATTAGACCAGAAAGTAAAAATGATAAAAATTGGATATAGGTGAGGAGTTATAAAGAATAAAAGAAGAAGGCATGGTCAAAGGACAAGTGAAGAGAAATAGAAACCAAACTATAAAGTTAGGAGGAGAGTTAGTTTGAAGAAAAAAGGGGGATTTCAGTCAGTGCATCCCAGTGTGCAGGTGTACGTTGCTATGGCTAAATGCACAAGGAAAGGAAAATACATCCAATGCAACGGGACACTGCCAGCCAGATAAAGCACAAAATGCGATAGTGATATGAGGTATTCTGAAGCTATTGCTATGCTTGTTTAGTAAATTAGAGATTCTTGGCAAATACATTTTGTACAAAATTATTTGGGCCCGTCCGCCAAAACGTCAAGGCGATCTCTATAGGACGGGAACCTAACACTATTTCCTACCTGTTATGTGCCAACCTTGGCTTCCGTATAATCAGGGGGTGTTGGTTCCACATGCATGTAGGCTCAGTGAGACATGTTCACATGGTCGCGGACTGAGTCACAGTGGAGCTGCACAAGGGGCTCCCAAAGTAAAGGATACCAGGATGTCCTTGTCCTGCTGGCAGAGTCCTTGGCTCATCCCTCGGTGTCTACAGGTAGCCATTTTGGAGTAAGCTTATCCATCCTTCACTTCTGGCGCTGGTGTTTTGCAGAGTGTGATTGCGTCCAGGAGGAGATAATTGGAATTGGTGGCAGGTCCGCCATGTCCTGGGCGTTGTTCCAGTCCGGTATATTTAGTGCAGGTATATCCAGCGCGTCACAGACTCCTTGCAAATCAGCATGCCCCCGTAAGCAACCCAAAGGGATATAGCCAGCGATATGTGATGGATTTCCCTTTCAGGATCTCAATGAGCGGCTTCAAGACTCTCCGCTCCTGCAGTGTCATGGGGGAAAGGTCCTGATAAATATACACAGGGACGTCTGCAAATGTGAATGCAGGAGAAGCGTGTGCAGCCTTTAGGATCATCTGTTTAGTTTGGTAGCTAACCATGGGGCATATGACATCTCTCGGGAACTCGTTTTATCTGGGCGGTTGGCGCCTCGTTTTATCTGGGCGGTGGTCGCAGGGCCCAGTGAGCTCTTTTCATGGACGTTACTGCGACAGGTAGCAGGAGGTCTGTCAAATTGGCAACACGTGGTATAATCTGACATGTTTTCCTTTTTTGTTGCTGGTATTTACCACACCCTTTTCTCTCAGGAGTTGCTGGTGTGGTAATTGTCTCTCCCCTATGTATTGCTGCTTCTACCACAGTTCCTTGCGGTTTATAGCTTCAGTGGATATTGTGGTGGATTGGTGTTGGCTCTCAGCTGAGATCCTGGAGCTTTCATTCCTTCATTGAAGATGTGTCCTCTTTCCCTTTTGTGTGTTACATTACATTTCCAAGTTGTTTGGCCTGAGGGAGACTCCTGTTCGTCCTTCCTGTTGGAGGAACAGGTATGTAGACTCATTCCTGTCATTAGTTCCAGGGTCCTACAGGGTCAGTTTGGTTTAGGTTCCTGTGTATGAACTCACCTACTTTTGAGGCCTGTTCATACTGGTAGTCAGTCAGGATTGGGTCAGGGTTTCCTTTAGGAGGTGTCCATCTTCCTTCCTTAGTTTCCAGGCCTAATCTCCTCCTACGCTCGGTGTGGTTTCCCCCCCCCCATGAGCGTGACAACTCTGTCCATTGTTATCTGTGCCCGACAGTAGGGGAAATAATTCTGCAGACGCCATTAAACTTTCTGCTGGTATGGTTTTGGGGAGTCCCTTAAGACGCACATTGTGTCTACTTCCCCCTAGTAGGTTAATATGGGCTTGTGTATTATCCAAGCTGGAGGATACTGTCGCGCCAAACTCAACTATTGCCCCTTGATTAAATTCCATCTTGTCAACCCATTCAGAGACTCCCGCTTAATGTCCTGCAGGTCCCTTCTGACTGGCTCCCGGGTGTTTGATATGAGCACTTTCATGAAGGCCCTGGACACTGGTAGTTATTCCTGCGGGCATGTCTCATCTGCGTCACTCTCCCGATCCTTGCCTGAGTCGGCAAAAAACTCCATGGAGGGAGGAGCTTCTTCTTCCTGTGCTATGTTGCCGCTCTGCTTCCCAGGCGTAGGCCCAGCTTTTCTCATAAATTTCTCCATGTCTCCTGCCCATGGGGTGTTCCCCAACTTATCCTTAGTTACAAACCAGTAGTGATGAACTGGAGGCACTACGCAGTCCCTTTTACTCAGTCCACGTGGATAGCTCAGATCAGGGTCCGTGTGCCAACCGTGGCGGTGCTATCTCTCAATAAACAGCTTGAGAACAGAAACAGGTGGCACTCGCCACATAGATTAAACTTCTTTATTCTTAAAGTGGGTACATGCACATCAGTACAAAGCGCATCTCACCGTGGTGAGCTCATGGCGACGGCCGTTTCGCGCAAGATCGCGCTTCCTCAGGCCACTGACGTCAGGAAGCTCGTGCATCCCACCCTTTATATTACTGAAACGCTTACAGTGTTTGCGCCAACTAAAAAGTAGGTCAATAAACAATATAATCCCAATACAATTTATAAAAAAAAAACACTCAGATCGTTCTTATCATTAAGTCCTAATGGGCCCACAGCCTCAGATCACGTTATCCATGTAGCTTCTCTCCTCAGTAGGGTACGGTGTCTGTCTCCCCCTTGTGGTTGCCATAGGGATTCATTCCAAACCAGCAAAACTCAACACTTTAGGATTATTCTACCCCCCCATCGCCCCTGTACAGACCTAACATGGTCAATTAACCCTTTCACTCCCAGAGGTTTTTTTTTTTATTTTTGCATTTTCGTTTTGAGCTCCCTGCCCTCACAGAGCCATAACTTTTTTTTTATTCTTCCGCTGTTATGAGGGCTTGTTTTTTGCGGGACAAGTTGTACTTACCAACTCCACCATTTAATATTGCATACGATGTAGTGGGAAGCGGGAAAAATTGCAAAAAAAAGACGCAATTCCGCCACAGTTTTACGGGTTTCTTATTTACGGCGTTCAATGTGCATTAAAACTGACCAGTTACTTTCATTCTACAGATCAGTACGAATCCGGCGATATCTAATACGTATAGTTTTTATTGCGTTTTGATAAAATAATGTGATAAAATAATTATAAAGTTGTTTTTTTTTTTGTCGCCATTTTGACCCCTATAACTTTTTGGTATTTACGTGTACGGAGCTGTATGGGGGCTCATTTTTTGCGGGGCGATCTAAACTTTTCATTTATACCATTCTGGGTTGTTTATGACTTTTTGATCACTTTTTATTTAATTTTTTTTTCGAAAAATCGGCCATTTTGACGCTTTTTTCCGTTTCGCTGTTTTCCGTATGGGAAATACATTTTTATAACATTCCTTTCCTATCGCAATTGACCATGTTAGGCTATCCCCTTTTTTCCCTAACACGTACATCAAATGGGGGGCATAAAACGTGATGTGACCTCACCCTAAGGCTAAATGCACACGTTCAGGATTTATGTGCGGATTTTCCTCTCCCCATTGAAGTGAATGGAGAAAATCCGGTCAGGAAAAATAAAATAAATTGACACGCTGCAGATTAGAAAAATCGCACAGAAAAAAATCTGCATCGTCTTTACAAGAATTTCAAATTCTCATAGAATAAAATGTACCCGATCTACGGTGCGGAATTTTCGCACGCAAATCCACGTGGTAAATCCGCACACAATCCTGATCATATGCATTTACCCTAAGGGTCCATTCACATGTCCTCATGAATGGATCCGCATCCATTTCGCAATTTTGCAGAACAGGCAGGGACCCATTCATTCCAATGGAGACGCAAAGGATGCGGACAGCGCACCGTGTAATGTCCACATCCGCACTTCTGTTCAGCAGCCCCGCAATAAAGATAGCCACGGACAAGAATAGGCATCTCTATCATAGTGCCGGCCATGTGCGGACCGAAAAACACTTCCCATACATGTTAATGGACCGTAAGGGACGTCAATCTTGTAGATGGCAATGAGTGGACATTCTTATTGTGTTGGGGCACAGAGGAGACAAAACCCACCGTGTGGAGGGGGCACTAAGGAGTTAAAAATACCTTGTACATAACATTACAGCCCCCTCCCTGCAGACCTGCCCGCACTCTCCCTGCTGCTCTGCTTCTCCTCACAGCAATTCTCCGGCATCTGGCACAGTCTGTAAGAGGCGGGAAGAAGAGGTCACATGATCTCATGACGTCATGGCCTCAAAGAAGCCAATACATTCTAGGCATTACCTAAGCCTGACTTCTGCACATGGTAGAAATAAACACACTGGAGGCTCCATGGTGAAGGATTGTCAGAGGAGGACACGCCCCACACAGGTAAGTGGTACACTCACCAGCTCCACACCTGGAAGACCTCTGTTAGAGATGCAACAAGGAGCAGCCTTCAGGATCTTACTACATTCTGTGCAGCCAGCGGCGGTGATCCAGCTGCAACCTGACGAATGTGCAGAGAAGTGGCCGGACAAATCCCATTGGGATCAGCGGTTTTCGTCCGGCAGCTACTCTCCATGTTTGCTGGGTTGTGTCCTGATCTCTGCTGCTCCCCATTATAGTGAATAGGGCTGGTGGGTGTCTGGCAGCTTCTGGCAGTGTCAGATTCGGACATGTCCAACAGGAGAACAGCCAGAGATAGGAAATGCTGCTGTGAAACCAGCCTCAGTCTCCCGAGCCGGAAAGGTCCGCCGCTCCCCCGGCCGCAGAGATCCGCCGCTCCCCCGGCCGCAGAGATCCGCCGCTCCCCCGGCCGCAGAGATCCGCCGCTCCCCCGGCCGCAGAGATCCGCCGCTCCCATGGCCACAGAGATCCGCCGCACCCCGATGTCTCCCTGAAGTGCCCCAGTATTTATACTGCCCCCTACTGTCATAATGCTCTGCCTGCAGTGCCCCTAGTATTTATACTGCCCCCTACTGTTATAGTGCTCTCCCTGAAGTGCCCCCTATATTCATTCTGCCCCTTACTTTTCTAATGCTCACCCTCACAAAGCCCCCAGTTTTTATACTGCCCCCTACTGTCATAATGCTCTCCCTGTAGTGCCCCTAGTATTTATACTGCCCCCTACTGTCATAATGCTCTCCCTGTAGTGCCCCTAGTATTTATACTGCCCCCTACTGTCATAATGCTCTCCCTGTAGTGCCCCTAGTATTTATACTGCCCCCTACTGTTATAATGATCTCCCTGAAGTGCCCCAGTATTTATACTGCCCCCTACTGTTATAATGATCTCCCTGAAGTGCCCCAGTATTTATACTGCCCCCTACTGTCATAATGCTCTCCCTGCAGTGCCCCTAGTATGTATACTGCCCCCTACTGTTACAGTGCTGTCCCTGAAGTGCTCTCTATATTCATTCTGCCCCTTACTGTTCTAATGCTCGCCCTCACAAAGCCCCCAGTTTTTATACTGCCCCTACTGTCATAATGCTCTCCCTGTAGTGCCACTAGTATTTATACTGCCCCCTACTGTTATAATGATCTCCCTGTAGTGCCCCTAGTATTTATACTACCCCCTACTGTTATAATGATCTCCCTGAAGTGCCCCAGTATTTATACTGCCCCCTACTGTTATAATGATCTCCCTGAAGTGACCCAGTATTTATACTGCCCCCTACTGTTATAATGATCTCCCTGAAGTGACCCAGTATTTATACTGCCCCCTACTGTCATAATGCTCTTTCTGCAGTGCCCCTGTATTTATACTGCCCCCTACTGTAATAATGCTCTCCCTGCAGTGCCCCTAGTATATATACTGCCCCCTACTGTTATAGTGCTGTCCCTGAAGTGCTCTCTATATTAATTCTGCCCCTTACTGTTCTAATGCTCGCCCTCACAAAGCCCCCAGTTTTTATACTGCCCCCTACTGTAATAATGCTCTCCCTGCAGTGCCCCTAGTATGTATACTGCTCCCTACTGTTATAGTGCTCTCCCTGAAGTGCCCCCTATATTCATTCTGCCCCTTACTGTTCTAATGCTCGCCCTCACAAAGCCCCCAGTTTTTATACTGCCCCCTACTGTTATAGTGTTCTCCCTGAAGTGCGCCCAGCAGAGGTCGCAGTAACACCTGCACAAGCATCATAGACTCTTGTACAGGCTGTTTAATGCCTTAGACTTTTCATCAAATATGTAGAGGAGAACTGGCTCGCACATCCACATGCTATGCTTTAATCTCATCCCTACTTACTAAGTAGAAGACAGCGTTACTTGGCGCCTGTGTACTGCCTTACTGAGGCATTAGTGTACATTGTGATCAAAAGGCAGAAGCCCACTCACCACGCCAAGGTTGCCTCTTTGAGTGGGACCTACTCTAAATTTTGGCGTAGCGCTTTTCTTGCATACGCCTTAGACTTTTCGTCCACATTCAGCAGCGCAGTGAGCGCTATGAACTGCACGGGCAGACCCACAGTGCACCACACGCATCCCACGCTGCGCACGGCACACACTCATGGTTCCCCCACATAAATCCACACCTCTTAGGCCACGTTCACACCACTATTTATTTCTGTTGTTCTACTCCCTTAGATGAGCAGAGCAACAAAAATAACAGAAGTGCTGAATTAGGCAGGTAAGGGGGGGGAGGGGTGATTGTCATACGTTCATTGTACATAAAGAGCGTATACATTAACGGACAGACATACTGGGGCATCCATCACCATAAAGCTCCATTGTAGAGAACTCTGCAGGATGGGAAAGTGTAGTGTACCACGTAATTTCCATCCTGCCAAGTCCAGCAAAAAAACATGTAGGCTAACGTACGCTTTCTTTTTTACAATGGAATTCAATGGTGACGGATGGCAAAGTCACCACAGTCTGACTAAATACCGTAATTTTCGCTTTATAAGACACAGTTTTTTTCCTCCAAAAGTAGGGGGAAAATTGTGGTGCGTCTTATAAAGCGAATACAAGTGGAAGCGCTCACTTGTATGTTTTAGCTGTGGCACCCCCATTAGACCTCAGATCAGCCCAGTGTGCCCCCATCAGACCTCAGATCAGCCCAGTGTGCCCCCATCAGACCTCAGATCAGCCCACTGTGCCCCCATCAGACCTCAGATCAGCCCAGTGTGCCCCCATTAGACCTCAGATCAGCCCAGTATGCCCCCATCAGACCTCAGATCAGCCCAGTGTGCCCCCATTAGACCTCAGATCAGCCCAGTATGCCCCCATCAGACCTCAGATCAGCCCAGTGTGCCCCCATTAGACCTCAGATCAGCCCAGTGTGCCCCCATCAGACCTCAGATCAGCCCAGTGTGCCCCCATCAGACCTCAGATCAGCCCAGTGTGCCCCCATCAGACCTCAGATCAGCCCAGTGTGCCCCCATCAGACCTCAGATCAGCCCAGTGTGCCCCCATTAGACCTCAGATCAGCCCAGTGTGCCCCCATTAGACCTCAGATCAGCCCAGTATGCCCCCATCAGACCTCAGATCAGCCCACCGTGCCCCCATCAGACCTCAGATCAGCCCACTGTGCCCCCATCAGACCTCAGATCAGCCCACTGTGCCCCCATCAGACCTCAGATCAGCCCACTGTGCCCCCATCAGACCTCAGATCAGCCCACTGTGCCCCCATCAGACCTCAGATCAGCCCACTGTGCCCCCATCAGACCTCAGATCAGCCCACTGTGCCCCCATCAGACCTCAGATCAGCCCACTGTGCCCCCATCAGACCTCAGATCAGCCCAGTATGCCCCCATCAGACCTCAGATCAGCCCAGTGTGCCCCCATTAGACCTCAGATCAGCCCAGTATGCCCCCATCAGACCTCAGATCAGCCCACCGTGCCCCCATCAGACCTCAGATCAGCCCACTGTGCCCCCATTAGACCTCAGATCAGCCCAGTGTGTCCCCATCAGACCTCAGATCAGCCCACCCAGCCCCATACCAATAAAATAAAAACCTCTCTTACCTGTCCTGCGTCGCGGCTCCGTTCCGGGTCCGGTGCTGCACTGTCCTGACTGCGTACAGCATCAGGATGTAGTGCGCACACTATGACCTGCCGCTGCACGCAGTCAGGTGACAGTGCAGCGCCGGCCTTAAAAGCCAGAGGAGCGCCGGACCAGGAGCAGAGCCGCGGCACAGGACAGGTAAGAGAGGTTTTTATTTTATTGTTAAGAGGCTTGGTGGGCTGATCTGAGGTCTGATGGGGGCACAGTAGGCTGATCTGAGGTCTGATTGGGACACACTGGACTGATCTGAGGTCTGATGGGGACACACTGGGCTGATCTGAGGTCTGATGGGGGCACACTGGGCTGATCTGAGGTCTGATGGGGGCACAGTAGGCTGATCTGAGGTCTGATGGGGGCACACTGGGCTGATCTGAGGTCTGATGGGGACACACTGGGCTGATCTGAGGTCTGATGGGGACACTGGGCTGATCTGAGGTCTGATGGGGACACACTGGGCTGATCTGAGGTCTGATGGGGACACACTGGGCTGATCTGAGGTCTGATGGGGGCACACTGGGCTGATCTGAGGTCTGATGGGGGCACACTGGGCTGATCTGAGGTCTGAAAGGGGCACACTGGGCTGATCTGAGGTCTGATGGGGACACACTGGGCTGATCTGAGGTCTGATGGGGACACACTGGGCTGATCTGAGGTCTGATGGGGACACACTGGGCTGATCTGAGGTCTGATGGGGGCACACTGGGCTGATCTGAGGTCTGATGGGGGCACAGTAGGCTGATCTGAGGTCTGATGGGGCACTGGGCTGATCTGAGGTCTGATGGGGGCACACTGGGCTGATCTGAGGAGGTCTGATGGGGCACACTGGGCTGATCTGAGGAGGTCTGATGGGGGCACACTGGGCTGATCTGAGGTCTGATGGGGGCACAGTAGGCTGATCTGAGGTCTGATGGGGGCACACTGGGCTGATCTGAGGTCTGATGGGGGCACACGGCTGATTGAGGTCTGATGGGGGCACACTGGGCTGATCTGAGGTCTGATGGGGGCACACTGGGCTGATCTGAGGTCTGATGGGGACACACTGGGCTGATCTGAGGTCTGATGGGGACACACTGGGCTGATCTGAGGTCTGATGGGGGCACACTGGGCTGATCTGAGGTCTGATGGGGGCACACTGGGCTGATCTGAGGTCTGATGGGGGCACACTGGGCTGATCTGAGGTCTGATGGGGGCACACTGGGCTGATCTGAGGTCTGATGGGGACACACTGGGCTGATCTGAGGTCTGATGGGGACACACTGGGCTGATCTGAGGTCTGATGGGGGCACACTGGGCTGATCTGAGGTCTGATGGGGGCACAGTAGGCTGATCTGAGGTCTGATGGGGGCACACTGGGCTGATCTGAGGTCTGATGGGGGCACACTGGCTGATCTGAGGTCTGATGGGGGCACACTGGGCTGATCTGAGGTCTGATGGGGGCACACTGGGCTGATCTGAGGTCTGATGGGGGCACACTGGGCTGATCTGAGGTCTGATGGGGGCACACTGGGCTGATCTGAGGTCTGATGGGGGCACACTGGGCTGATCTGAGGTCTGATGGGGGCACAGTGGGCTGATCTGAGGTCTGATGGGGTCACACTGGGCTGATCTGAGGTCTGATGGGGACACCACTGGGCTGATCTGAGGTCTGTTGGGGACACACTGGGCTGATCTGAGGTCTGATGGGGACACACTGGGCTGATCTGAGGTCTGATGGGGGCACACTGGGCTGATCTGAGGTCTGATGGGGGCACAGTAGGCTGATCTGAGGTCTGATGGGGGCACACTGGGCTGATCTGAGGTCTGATGGGGGCACACTGGGCTGATCTGAGGTCTGATGGGGGCACAGTGGGCTGATCTGAGGTCTGATGGGGGCACATTCTGATGATCTGAGGTCTGATAGGGGCACACTGGGCTGATCTGAGGTCTGATGGGGGCACAATGGGCTGATCTGAGGTCTGATGGGGGCACAATGGGCTGATCTGAGGTTTGATGGGGGCACACTGGGATGATCTGAGGCCTGATGGGGGCACACTGGGATGATCTGAGGCCTGATGGGGGCACACTGGGATGATCTGAGGTCTGATGGGGGCACACTGGGCTGATCTGAGGTCTGATGGGGGCACACTGAGCTGATCTGAGGTCTGATGGGGGCACACTGGGCTGATCTGAGGTCTGATGTGATGTCCTGAAATTTATGGGGGGGGTCTGATATGAGGTCTGATGAAAAATATTTTTTTCTCATTTTCCTACTCTAAAATCTGGGGTGCATCTTATAAAGCGAAAAATACGGTAATGTTTTTTCCCCACTGTACATGTATCTGTATAAGCGCCAGCTGCTGATTGTTCAGGGTGTTGGGAGTTGGACCTCTGTAATGATCTAATGATCTCTTATTGAAGACGTCTCCTGAGTACATGCCGGAGAAAACCTTTAATGATCACTGTATTTCATCATACCGCTTGTTAAAAATAAATCTATTAAACTAAAACATCTGTGTGGTCGTGAGGAGCCGTCAAAAACCAAATCTGCCAACCTAATGTTTGTCTAGATAGTAGTAATAATCCATATTTATTATTACCAACATATTCCACAGCGTTTTACAATTTCCCGGATAACATAGGACCTGTAGAATCCTCCACTGCTCCAGCACTGAGGCTCCTGTGGTCTCCTTCAGTCTGTTTACATCACTGCAGTGACAATATTGGCTGGAGCTCTGATGGCGGTATGTATATCACCTGACCATTGAGGCCTAGGATGGTCTATGGTGGTCACGTGCTGTTCATAGTAGGGTATGTAGGGTCATGTGAAGGTGTGACATACCATGAAACTCCCTTGACCTCACATATGTTTCAATCCATATAAAGAGAGAACACAACATCTACACTTTATTATCTCCTCCGATGTCCCCTCTTATTATCTCCAGTAATTGTATTTTACATGGGATTTTGTAGGATTTCCATTGTCTCATCTTCTCTCCATTCAGGTTCCTACAATATAGGATCCGCTCAGTGGAGATCTTCTATATAAGATCCTTCTCCTGATTGACCCATCAAGGATGGATAGGAACAGGGACAAGATGGCGGAGAGTATAATAAATCTCACCCTAGAGATCCTCTTCCGGCTTACTGGAGAGGTGAGAGATTCTGATGATGTCACATTACATCATCTTATCTATGTTACTAACAGATGGACATGACTGGAGAGGTGAGGGACTCTGGAGATGTATGGAGTGATATTTATTACTGTGTCTCTCCATAACCAGGACTACACAGTAGTGAAGAAGACCTCTAGTGAGCGCTGTCAGGACCCTGTGTCTGAAGGATGGGGAAGAACCCTGAGCCCAATCACAGGGCCTCCACCTCACCCCCTGATACATGAGGAGATCAATAGAGAGAAGATCCTAGAACTCACCAACAAGATGATTGAGCTGCTGACTGGAGAGGTGACACTGCTGGGAATGCTGGGACATTATACAGGAACGTTATGAAGGGATCTGGGTGATGACTGTATCATTGTGTTGTCAGGTTCCTATAAGGTGTCAGGATGTCACCGTCTATTTCTCCATGGAGGAGTGGGAGTATTTAGAAGGACACAGAGATCTGTACAAGGACGTCATGATGGAGGATCACCGGCCCCTCACATCACCAGGTAATAGACATGACTAAATCCACAAGTCCTCTCATTATCTGTATGTAAGGAATGAATTCAGTCACTGGATGTGTTTCCTACAGTTAAGGAAGAGAGAAGAACACCGGAGAGATGTCCCAGTCCTCTTCTTCCACAGGATGGTTCAGAAGAACATCACAATGTCCCACAGGATGATCAGGTAGATGGAGATAAGGTCTCATGAAATGTCCCCTATGATGTGTAGAAGGCTGTGAAGATCTTGTGTTCAGTCTTGTTTTATCCAGCAGTATTATATGTTTTACCCTTGTATAATGAGAAAGGTGGAGATGACAGGATTACATCATAGTGCTGGTCCCAGTCTCCTGTGACCTGCCTTCTCCACCATAATACTGTTAGTCCCTGGCCTCCTGTGTCCTACCTCCTCCACCATCATAGTGCTGGAATCCGGCTATAAACGGCGAGAACACAACATTTATACTTTATTATCTCCTCTGATGTCTCCTCTTATTATCTCCAGTAATTGAATTTTCTATGATTTTACATCATCTCATCTTCTCTCCATTCAGGTTCCTACAACATCTGATCCGCTCAGTAGATATTTTCTATATAAGATCCTTCTGATTGACCCATCAAGGATGGATAAGGACAGAGACAAGATGGCGGAGAGTATAATAAATCTCACCCTAGAGATCCTCTTCCGGCTTACTGGAGAGGTGAGAGATTCTGATGATGTCACATGACATCATCTTATCTATGTTACTAACAGATGGACATGACTGGAGAGGTGAGGGACTCTGGAGATGTATGGAGTGATATTGATTACTGTGTCTCTCCTTAACCAGGACTACACAGTAGTGAAGAAGACCTCTAGTGAGCGCTGTCAGGACCCTGTGTCTGAAGGATGGGGAAGAACCCTGAGCCCAATCACAGGGCCTCCACCTCACCCCCTGATACATGAGGAAATCAATAGAGAGAAGATCCTAGAACTCACCAACAAGATGATTGAGCTGCTGACTGGAGAGGTGACACTGCTGGGAATGCTGGGACATTATACAGGAACGCTATGAAGGGATCTGGGTGATGACTGTATCATTGTGTTGTCAGGTTCCTATAAGGTGTCAGGATGTCACTGTCTATTTCTCCATGGAGGAGTGGGAGTATTTAGAAGGACACAAAGATCAGTACAAGGACGTCATGATGGAGGATCACCGGCCCCTCACATCACCAGGTAATAGACATGACTAAATCCACACGTCCTCTCATTATCTGTATGTAAGGAATGAATTCAGTCACTGGATGTGTTTCCTACAGTTAAGGAAGAGAGAAGAACACCGGAGAGATGTCCCAGTCCTCTTCTTCCACAGGATGGTTCAGAAGAACATCACAATGTCCCACAGGATGATCAGGTAGATGGAGATGAGGTCTCATGAAATGTACTCTATGATCTGTAGAAAGGGTGTGAAGGTCTTGTGTTCAGTCTGTGAACTGCTGCAGATCTTTTGTGGTTGCACAAGAGTGGCATAACAGTTTTGAGAGGTCCTTGGACTGGACCAAGCAATAATACAAATGGTCAACCAAAGTTTTGCTCGGATTGTCAGCTTGAACATGAACATCAGTAGATAAATGAGAGCTTTAAATCCACATTGAGTAATTGCACTAAAAAATTATTTGTTTAGATAACAAGTATAAATGGCTAAAATTACCCCCTAGCCCCCATGGCTTACAGCTACTGTAAAAGGGCACTAAAAGACAAAAAAATCATTCAAAAAAGAAAAATCTGAGGGGGCAGCTATAGCCTTTGAAGTTAACAAAGGGTTTAATAAAGTCTGTAAGAAGAAGAGGTAAAATTTGCAAAAATACAAAATGAACAGCAGGTGACAAAACAGAGCAAAACAAATCCTAAAAAAACAAGGTCTGAGCAGGTAGGTCCCCTAAATAACGGTAAAGGGAGGTTAGTCAATGCAGATAAGGAAAAGGCAGAGTTACTAAATGGATTTTTTAGCTCTGTATATATAAGAGAAGAGAAAGGAGCTGATGACTGTGGTGCTGGGGCTGTTAGTACATCCAGTAATATACTCAACTGGCTAACTGTAGATATGATCCAAGATAAGTTAAATAAGGTAAATGTGAACAAGGCTCCGGGTCCAGATGGATTACACCCAAGAGTTCTTAAAGAGCTCAGTTCAGTCATTGCTGTGCCCCAGTTTATAATTTTTAGAGATTCTCTAGGTACAGGTACAGTGCCAAGTGATTGGCGCAAGACAAATGTGGTGCCCATATTCAAAAAAGGATCTAGGTCCTCCACAGGTAATTATAGACCAGTTAGTTTAACTTCTGTTATGGGAAAAATGTTTGAAAGACTCTTAAGGGACTATATACAGGAGTATGTGACTGTAAATAATATTATAAGTGATAACCAACATTGGTTTAACAAATAATTGAAGTTGCTGGACTAACCTGATTTGGTCCCGGGTTATAAGTGGTGACCCCCAAGGTTAAGTGCTGGGTCCTCTGTTATTAGATGGAGACGAAATTTATTTGGCAATTGGCAATGGATGACAAGTTTAGTATTGGACCATATGATCTTTGTGCATAATTTACGCAGGGAAGAGAACTGAACCAGTGAATGAATTATATTAGTAAGTTAACATAAATATAAGGCTCTTCTAATAATGTGCAATTCCTCAGCATTTGCAGCAGAATGTTCTTTGGGGTGCTGTGCTGGCAATAAGCCTATGTAATAACTTGAGGTTTTGAAAAAGAAACGCTGTAAAATAAGAACAGTTCTAACTATGCCCTTACAAAGTCCATCTGAGTAAAAAAAATAGCTTAGTTACTCTATAATTGTGACACACTTGCAATTTTGCTAGTACAGTTTAATGATCTATGTGTGCCAAACTTTTGACTTTTCATTTATATGCCTCATAAAAAAATGTCTGGAAAATTGAAGAGTAAGAAAACCCATGCCTCGTCCTCCCAGAGTAAGAATGTGGGTGGTGGCAGCAGTATCAGTACCGGCCAGGAGTAGTAGTAGTTGGCCCCAGTTCTTCCTGGCTCATGAAAAGTGCTAAATTATTATTGAGGACAAAGAGGATGGAATTGTGGACTGGGGGAAGTATGGGGGCATTACTATTACTGACGACACTGTCAGAGGTATTATTAATACTGTAACACAACCAGGACATTATTATTGCTGGGTCCACTATAAGAGGACATTTTCACTACTAGGACACTACAACCCATTCAAACATATTATGGGGAGGGTGGGGGCGCTATCCAAAGTTTCCCCTGGGGCCCTTAAAACTCTAGTTATGCCAATGTGTCTTTATACCATATATATACATATATATATATATATATATATATATATATATAGTGATAAGCAGGGTGTTCTAGTGGTGATAATCAGTTCTTACCTCTCCTGTGTTCTCTCCTGTCCTTATACTATATACAGTGATAAGCAGGGTGTTCTAGTGGTGATAATCAGTTCTCACCTCTCCTGTGTTCTCTCCTGTCCTTATACTATATACAGTGATAAGCAGGGTGTTCTAGTGATGATAATCAGTTCTCACCTCTCCTGTGTTCTCTCCTGTCCTTATACTATATACAGTGGTAAGCAGGGTGTTCTAGTGATGATAGATAATCAGTTCTCACCTCTCCTGTGTTCTCTCCTGTCCTTATACTATATACAGTGATAAGCAGGGTGTTCTAGTGGTGATAATCAGTTCTCACCTCTCCTGTGTTCTCTCCTGTCCTTATACTATATACAGTGATAAGTAGGGCGTTCTAGTGATGATAGATCATTAGTTCTCACCTCTCCTGTGTTCTCCCCTGTCCTTATACTATATACAGTGATAAGCAGGATGTTCTAGTGGTGATAGATAATCAGTTCTCACCTCTCCTGTGTTCTCTCCTGTCCTTATACTATATACAGTGATAAGCAGGGTGTTCTAGTGGTGATAGATAATCAGTCCTCACCTCTCCTGTGTTCTCTCCTGTCCTTATACTATATACAGTGATAAGCAGGGTGTTCTAGTGATGATAGATAATCAGTTCTCACCTCTCCTCTGTTCTCTTATGGCCTTGTACTATATACAGTGATAAGCAGGGTGTTCTAGTGATGATAGATAATCAGTTCTCACCTCTCCTGTGTTCTCTCCTGTCCTTATACTATATACAGTGATAAGCAGGATGTTCTAGTGGTGATAGATAATCAGTTCTCATTTCTCCTGTGTTCTCTCATGTCCTTATACTATATACAGTGATAAGCAGGGTGTTCCCCAGTCGTCTCCATGACAGCACAACCTGAGATCGCCTTCCTCTGATAGGACAGGAAAATACAGAGAGGGTTAAAAGCCCACCCCTTCCTCCCCAGCACCAGTGTATTTTCCTGTCCTGTCGGAAGGAAGATCAGGGAGGTGCTGGGAGACGACTTCCCAGCTCACTATTTTATCCTTTTTTTTTTTGTTTGTTTTTGTCCTTACTTGGCCAGCCGAGGTCGGATCCCTCCACGTGGGCTCTCCCTCCTCCTAAAATTGGGGCTGGTGCTCGGGACACCTCCATTAGTGTCCCCAGCGAAGTTCCCTCCAGTGGCGGTCCAGGGGGGCCTTATGCGGAGCAGATTGGGCCGGCCGGAACGACGCTGAGACGCGCTTCCCTCCGGCCGCAGGCTGAGTGACGTCTGACGCTGGGACGGAGTAAGCGTCATGACGTCACGCCGGCGCGCCGGCACATGCGCAAACAGCTTAAAATGGCGGCGCCCACCGGGAAAAATTGCCGCCCTGTATTCCGGCTAGTCGGCTGCTGTGCTACCTCCCGAATAGAGAGAGCAGTGCTGCGTGGACGGACAACCTCTATCATGAGTGCCCCCTCCACCCAGGGGCCTGGATTGGAGCCCCCCACATCTCAGGGACCCGTGAGTAGCCTTTTAGGCACCCCAGAAGCCTGTTTTTTGATTCCTGATGTGGTGACCCTTCTCTCCCTTGGAATATTTCAGGGAGAAAAGGAGTCTTCTTCCTCCACCAAACCTAAAGTGAGGAAATGTGGAGTGTGTGGCAAACGCCTTCCCTCTTCGGGGTCAAAGCCCCTCTGTAAGGAATGCACGGAGGCGGTGGTGAAAGCGGAGTCGTCTAGTCTCTTGGACGACATTAAATGTATGGTGAGGGATGAGGTCCGCTCTGCCCTGGCTGCCCGGGATGCATCCCCCCCTCCGAGACCCCGTCCCCATAGGTCAATTCCCACCAGGGACCTTATTTCGGGGGACAGTGATTCAGAATCCGGACTTGCAGACCTGTCGGATCCTGACGTACCAGGGTATAGCCACGATTCGGATGAGGATAATGAATATAAAAGATTCCTCTTTAACCCTGAAGATATAGACGAGCTTATTAAAGCCATTAGAGCCACCATTAGAATGGAGATCCCTAGGAGGCCAAGGTCCGTTCAGGAGGAAATCTTTGGCAGCTTGGGTGATCGGCAAAAATCCGTTTTTCCAGTCCCTGATAATATCCAGAGGTTAATCAGGTCTGAGTGGGAAAAGCCAGAAAAGGGATCGTTTATTCCCCGTGGTCTCAAAAGACGTTACCCCTTTGATGAGAAGGACTGTACTGACTGGGAGACACTTCCAAAAGTGGACGCTCCAGTCGCCAAGGTGGCCAAACGTACGGCCCTTCCCTTCGAAGATGCCGCCCAATTAAAAGATCCAATGGACAGGAAGGCAGAAAGCCTCCTCAAAAAAACGTGGGAAGCCACTGTGGCCCTTTTAAAGCCTGGGGTGGCTGCGACCTGTGTAGCTCGTACGCTTAAGGTGTGGTTGGATCAACTCGAAATCCACCTTACTAATAGGACCCCGAGGGATCAAATCTTGGAGAGTCTCCCCCTCTTAAAAATGGCCACCAGTTTCTTGGCTGATTCTTCCGCTGAATCCGGTAAACTGGCAGCCCGCACCGCGGTCCTTTCTAATTCCATCAGAAGAGTCCTCTGGTTGAAGGCCTGGACGGGGGATGTTACCTCCAAAAATAAGTTAATTTCCCTCCCCTTCCATGGGCAATACGTATTCGGCCCCGATCTAGACAGGATTCTTGAGAATGCCACTGATCGTAAAAGGGGTTTTCCTGAAGAAAGGTCCCGTACCAACAGGCAGTTTTTTCGCAACAAACGACAGCCACAGGAGTCCAAGCCAAACAAGGGAAAATCAGGAAGGTGGTCCTATGGTAAAGGGGGCAGGGGAAGAGGCTTCCTATTTAATCCCAACCGGGAATCCTCTTCCGCGGCCTCATCCTCAAAACTATGACGCCAGTCCAGTCGGGGGAAGACTGGCTTCCTTTATCACGGTCTGGGAACAGGTCATCAAGGACCAATTTGTCCTGGGGGTGATAAGAGACGGTTACTCCATAGAGTTTCTCTCCCCTCCTCCTCAAAAATTCACAGTAACTCGACTCCCATCAAATCAAACACCTCTTCTTTCCAAAGGTATAGAAGAATTGCTACACCTGGGAGCCATAGAAAATGTTCCAACCTCAGAACTAGGGAAAGGGCATTACTCTCCATTATTTCTCGTGCCAAAACCCAACGGGAAATCCCGGATGATCATAAATTTGAAGCCACTGAACAAATTTGTGGTTTATCGCAGGTTCAAGATGGAGAGCATCAAATCTGCGGTAAAACTGATAGACAGAGGCACGATGATGGCGACGGTGGATCTCAAAGATGCCTATTTCCACATCCCCATTCATCCGTGTTCTCGGAAGTTCCTCAGGTTTGCGGTGCCTCAGGGGGAGGAAATCCGTCATTTTCAGTTCAACTGCCTTCCGTTCGGGATATCCTCAGCCCCAAGGATATTCTCCAAGGTAATGGCGGAAGTGGTGGCATCCCGAAGTCAAGAAGGAATTCCTATTATCCCATACCTGGACGACCTGCTAATCCTGGGGAAAGACTCGGCCTGCCTGCTTTCTCATCTTCAGACCGTTCTACAGCATCTTCAGTCCCTAGGTTGGATCGTCAATTTGGAAAAATCCAATTTGCTCCCAGACAATCGGAGGACTTTCCTGGAGATCATCCTAGACTCCAACCTCCAGAAGTCCTTCCTTCCTTCGGAAAAAATCCTAACCCTAAAAGTCCAGGTTCAGCATCTCTTGAAAAAACCAACCCCCTCAATCAGGGACACCATGAAGGTCCTAGGCTTCTTCTCCTCCTCCATTCCTGGGGTGGCGTGGGCTCAACATCACATGAGACCTCTCCAGAATCTGGTGCTCCAAGTGTGGAACAAGTCTCAGTACACCCTGGACCACAGGATCTGCCTCACCAGGGAGGTCAGAACTTCTCTGCGTTGGTGGCTCATAGACCAAAATCTGCAAACCGGGAAACAGGAAGACATCTCCCTGATGACAGACGCCAGCTCGTGGGGTTGGGGCGCTCATACGGCCAGGAGATCCTTCCAAGGGTCCTGGTCCCTATCCCAAAAACAGATGTCTTCAAACTGCAGGGAGCTCTGGGCCATTTGGAAAGGCCTCAAAGCCACTCTGACCTATTCCAAGGGTCGTCATGTGCTAGTCCACTCAGACAACTCTACAGCAGTGGCGTACATCCAGCATCAAGGAGGGACAAGACACCGTCACCTTCAATGTCTGGCGAACCAAATATTCTCCTGGGCAGAAGAAAATGTCATCTCACTAACAGCAATCCACCTGAAGGGGGCTCTAAACCTCAAAGCGGACTTCTTAAGTCGTCACGCGATAGATCCGGGAAAATGGTCCCTATCCCTACCGGCTTTTCAGCAGATCCGTCATCGTTGGGGAAATCCAGACCTCGACCTGTTTGCGAGCAAGAAAAATCACAAAACTCTCCGGTATTTCTCTCTAAACCCAAGAGACCCTTGTGCAGCAGTGGATGCCTTTACGCAAACCTGGACTTCCGACCTTGCTTATGCCTTTCCACCAATCCCCCTAATACCGAGGGTTCTTCAGAAGTTCCAGTCAGAAGCGTGCACCCTGGTTATCGTAGTTCCCTTCTGGCCCAGGAGGGGGTGGTTCGGCCTTCTGAAATCTCTGAGCCAGGAAGATCCGATCCTATTCCCCCCGTCAGCAGACCTGGTGTCTCAGGGGCCGATCCTCCACAACAACCCCAGGCTTCTAAAACTATCTGCCTGGATTCTGAGAAATCCATCCTCCTAGGCTTAGGGTTACCTCTTAGAGTAGAGTCCACCTTACTTCTAAGCAGGAAGTCGAACACCTCTAAGGCTTATCTCAAGGTCTGGAAGAGATTTGCCTCCTGGGCGGGGGAAAAATTCAGCCAAGCCACTCCTAATATCCCCCTTATCCTTGAATTCCTCCAAGATGGGTTGGATATGGGTTTATCTCCAAACACTCTGAAGGTGCAGGTCTTGGCCCTGGGTGCCCTGTACAATACCAGCTTGTACGAGGTTCCATGGGTGTCCAGATTCCTAAAAGCAGCAGACAGGTTACGTCCAAGAGTTACAAACATGGTAGCTCCTTGGAACCTTAACATGGTTCTTCAGGGGTTATCTTCCGCCCCGTTTGAACCGCTAGATTCCTTGTCCTTGAAATTGCTTACCTTGAAAACAATTTTCTTGGTGGCAATCTCTTCAGCCAGGAGGGTTTGTGAACTACAAGCCCTAACCATTCGCGAACCTTTTCTGACAGTGTTCGAGGATAAATTAGTTTTTAAGTTGAACCCCTCCTTTTTACCAAAAGTAGTGTCTACGTTTCACAGATCACAGGACATAGTGATCCCTTCCTTCTGTGCCAGTCCTAAAAATGAACAGGAGGCCAGATTCCATAGTTTAGATGTAAGGAGGGCCGTTCTCCGTTATTTAGAGGTCACCAAAGTTTGGAGATCAGACGAAAACCTTTTTGTTCAGTTTTTTGGCCCAAACAAGGGTAAAAAGGCAGCGAAAAGCTCTATATCTCGCTGGATAAGAAGCGCGATTACAGAAGCTTATAGGGCCTCAGACAAAGAACCTCCGCCCTCCCTTAAGGCCCATTCTGTTAGGGCGATCTCTGCCTCCTCGGCTGAGAGAGCCTCTGCTTCCCTAGAACAAGTCTGTAGGGCAGCTACTTGGAAAAGGGCCCACACTTTTACCAAGCACTATAGGCTTGACGTGTTTGCAAATGAGGACATGGCGTTTGGTCGCAAAGTCCTTGAGGCAGTTGTCCCCCCTAGGTTTGTCACTTTGTTAGTTCTCAGGTTGTGCTGTCATGGAGACGACTGGGAAAATGAGTATTACACTCACCGATAATCCGGTTTCCTGGAAGTCTCCATGACAGCACAAGCCTCCCACCCTATATTTAATTTACGTCTATTATTTCTTATCTATCCCTCCGGGTCTCCGGTTATAATACACTGGTGCTGGGGAGGAAGGGGTGGGCTTTTAACCCTCTCTGTATTTTCCTGTCCTATCAGAGGAAGGCGATCTCAGGTTGTGCTGTCATGGAGACTTCCAGGAAACCGGATTACCGATCAGTGTAATACTCATTTCTAGTGGTGACAGATAATCAGTTCTCACCTCTCCTCTGTTCTCTCCTGTCCTTATACTATATACAGTGATAAGCAGGATGTTCTAGTGATGATAGATAATCAGTTCTCACCTCTCCTGTGTTCTCTCCTGTCCTTATACTATATACAGTGATAAGCAGGGTGTTCTAGTGGTGATAATCAGTTCTCACCTCTCATGTGTTCTCTCCTGTCCTTATACTATATACAGTGATAAGCAGGGTGTTCTAGTGATGATAGATAATCAGTTCTCATCTCTCCTGTGTTCTCCCCTGTCCTTATACTATATACAGTGATAAGCAGGGTGTTCTAGTGGTGATAATCAGTTCTCACCTCTCATGTGTTCTCTCCTGTCCTTATACTATATACAGTGATAAGCAGGGTGTTCTAGTGATGATAGATAATCAGTTCTCACCTTTTCTGAGTTCTCTCCTGTCCTTATACTATATACAGTGATAAGCAGGGTGTTCTAGTGATGATAGATAATCAGTTCTCATCTCTCCTGTGTTCTCCCCTGTCCTTATACTATATACAGTGATAAGCAGGGTGTTCTAGTGGTGATAGATAATCAGTTCTCACCTCTCCTGTGTTCTCTCCTGTCCTTATACTATATACAGTGATAAGCAGGATGTTCTAGTGATGATAGATAATCAGTTCTCACCTCTCCTGTGTTCTCTCCTGTCCTTATACTATATACAGTGATAAGCAGGGTGCTCTAGTGGTGATAGATAATCAGTTCTCACCTCTCCTGTGCTCTCTCCTGTCCTTATACTATATACAGTGATAAGCAGGATGTTCTAGTGGTGATAGATAATCAGTTCTCACCTTTTCTGAGTTCTCTCCTGTCCTTATACTATATACAGTGATAAGCAGGGTGTTCTAGTGGTGATAGATAATCAGTTCTCATCTCTCCTGTGTTCTCTTCTGTCCTTATACTATATACAGTGATAAGCAGGGTGTTCTAGTGGTGATAGATAATCAGTTCTCACCTCTCCTGTGTTCTCTCCTGTCCTTATACTATATACAGTGATAAGCAGGATGTTCTAGTGATGATAGATAATCAGTTCTCACCTCTCCTGTGTTCTCTCCTGTCCTTATACTATATACAGTGATAAGCAGGGTGCTCTAGTGGTGATAGATAATCAGTTCTCACCTCTCCTGTGCTCTCTCCTGTCCTTATACTATATACAGTGATAAGCAGGGTGCTCTAGTGGTGATAGATAATCAGTTCTCACCTCTCCTGTGCTCTCTCCTGTCCTTATACTATATACAGTGATAAGCAGGATGTTCTAGTGGTGATAGATAATCAGTTCTCATCTCTCCTGTGTTCTCCCCTGTCCTTATACTATATACAGTGATAAGCAGGGTGTTCTAGTGATGATAGATAATCAGTTCTCACCTCTCCTGTGTTCTCCCCTGTCCTTATACTATATACAGTGATAAGCAGGATGTTCTAGTGGTGATAGATAATCAGTTCTCATCTCTCCTGTGTTCTCCCCTGTCTCTTATACTAGGTACAGTATCTTCATGCCTCTAATCATCCCAAAACTGGTAGACAGAACAAGAAGACACATTCAGTGTTGGTTCAGGAATAAGTAACTTTTTACATGTGTCCACAGCCTCTACTATGGAAAGATTCATATGTACCTTCTACCCTTAGCTCCGGTTATGTGTGCCGGCTCCTTTGTGTCCATCTTCCAGTAAATGCTGTTTTCTCCCTTGCCGGCACAGCCATGGTCACCTGCTTTACTACAGACAATGACTGGCTTTAGTGGTGATGTGTTTCTTGTGGACATGTTACCCCTGAATCCAGTCATTGGCTGTAGCACAGCAGATAATTCTGCCCATTCCGAGGAGGTAAACAAGTCATGGACCGAAAGAACTTTGGCTTACCGGCTTCACAGTCCTGGGGCGGCCAGAAAGGGCGACTGGTCCACAAACAATGTCATGTTATACAGGCACAAAATTTAGTATAAGGGATGGGGTGTAAGGCCTTCTCTCCCTGCATTGCAAACTCTCTGGTCATATAAAACCTTCCACACGACTTCTCCAACCGTCTGATGACTTCTACATTATTTCTTTCACAGCTTGTGAATCCGGGTGAAGATCTGAACAATATTAATCCTCCAGAGACAGATGTGAGGGGTGATGAGCAGAGTATAGAGGACATTCCTACAGATAACAGCCCAGGTGAGTAGTGACCACTAAGTAAAGCAGAGAAGACTCACAGATTCTGCTCCTTCACTGGATACTACAATTTTATGTGATATTTTATGTACTGTCTTCTGTCAGGTTTTTCAGGGTTATATTCACTGATTCAGCTAAATTAAATATGGATGGAAATATGACAGCGTTATAGGTGATATACAGTATGTACATGATATTTATAGTCCATCCTCAGGACAGGTTGGTGGTGGATTCAACTCCCGGCAGTCTTGTCAGTCAGATGTATGGAGAGGACACAATGCTCTCCTCGCTCTTAGGCCTCTTCCTGCCCATGTAATGTGATAATAATCGGTTATATGGCCTAGGCACAGATTAGTCACATTCGAGTGAACGGGTCTGAGCTGTAATGTCAGGCACATCTACTATTCATCAGACGCGCTGTGCTTGGTAAGCTGTGAACAGGCTTTGTGTTAACTGGAGCTCCGGTGAGCAGCCTCAGACAGCTGATTGGTGGGGGTGCAGGGTGTCGGACCCCCGCTGATCTCACATTGATGAACTATGGTGAGGTATATCTTGGAGAACCCCTTTAATGATTTGCAAATGATAAAACATGTTGAGGAGCTCCTTAATGGTCAGTGACAGATTACTGTGCTTCCTACTGACCATTCTACTCACCTTCCTCCCTCTGAGTCCAGCTCCTGTATCTGTCATCCATTATAGCCCAGATCTCATTCCCCGGCCTGCACTACTGTAAAAGGGGCACTAAGGGACAGCACTACTGCAGGAGGCGCATAAAGGGGCCATAGTTACTGTGTGGGGCACTAAGGGGGTATAACTACTGTGTAGGGGCACTAAGGAAGCATAACTACTGTGTGGGGGTACTAAGGGGGCATAACTACTGTGTGTGGATACTAAGGGAGCATAACTACTGTGTGCGGATACTAAGGGGGTATAACTACTGTGTAAGGGCACTAAGGGAGCATAACTACTGTGTGGGGGCACTAAGGGGGTATAACTACTGTGTGGGGGTACTAAGGGGGTATAACTACTGTGTGGGGGTACTAAGGGAGCATAACTACTGTGTGGGGATACTAAGGGGGTATAACTACTGTGTGGGGGTACTAAGGGAGTATAACTACTGTGTGGGGGCACTAAGGGGGTATAACTACTGTGTAGGGGCACTAAGGGAGCATAACTACTGTGTGGGGGCACTAAGGGGGTATAACTACTGTGTGGGGGTACTAAGGAAGCATAACTACTGTGTGGGGGTACTAAGGGGGCATAACTACTGTGTGGGGGCACTAAGGGGGTATAACTACTGTTTGGAGACTACAAGGGGACATTCTACTGAGTGGGGACACTTAGGGAGCATTAGTACTGTCAGGAGGGCACTAAGGGGGAATTCCACTGTGAAAGGGACATTGAGGGGAGATAACTATTGTGTGGGGAACTAAGGGGACATTCAGCGCCTCTTGTCGAGCACTAGGAAATGTTTTATTTATATGTATTTTAAATGACTGATTGGTGGTGGTTGCAGGGAAACTGCTCAAGATGGAGGCCGACCATTTCTAGTTATGCTCCTTGGTCTACTATTAGATTGTGATCTGTTTGGCCTCCACTGTTTTAGTCAATTGATTGACTTGAATTTAGCGCCATGCCTTGTACTTTCTAAGGATTTTTTTATATGGAAATTTCAATAGAATATTTTGGTGTATTATTTATCAGTAATAAAATGTGTTTTATCCTTGGCAGATGACTGTACCAGGAACTTAGAGAAACATCTGGTATCTTCAGATTTTGAAGTAGATGATTATGGTATCATACAAGATACATATGAAGAGCATGCCATTATCCAAGATATATCTTCATCCAATCACAGCCACAATGCATCATTTGATCATTTTAAACAGGTCCGATCTTCTGATTCATCACAGACTGTAACACAGAATGAAAGTCACAGAAGAGGAGCTAAACCTCAAACAGCTCATGAAAGAGAGAAGACATTTTCATGTTTAGAATGTGGGAAATATTTTAGCAGTAAATACACACTGGCCAGACATGAGAGAATTCACACAGGGGAGAGGCTGGTTTCATGTTCAGAATGTGGGAAATGTTTTAGATATCAATCAGAACTTGTCGCACATCAGAGAATTCACACAGGTGAGAAACCATTTTCATGTTCAGAATGTGGGAAATGTTTTAAGCAGAAATCGGCTCTTGTTACACATCAGAAAATTCACACAGGGGAGAAACCGTTTTCTTGTTCAGAATGTGATAAATGTTTTATGGGGAAATCTGCTCTTGTTAGACATCAGAGAATTCACACAAGTGAGAAGCCAGTTTCATGTTCAGAATGTGGGAAATGTTTTAGTTCTCAAACATATCTTGTCAAACATCGGAGAATTCACACAGGAGAGAAACCATATTCATGTTCAGAATGTGGAAAATGTTTTAATGAGAAATCATCTCTTGTTAAACATCACAGAACTCACACAGGTGAGAAGCCATATTCATGTTTAGAATGTGGGAAATTTTTTAGATATCAATCGTATCTTGTCACACATCAGAGAATTCACACAGGTGAGAAGCCATATTCATGTTCAGAATGTGGGAAATGTTTTAGATATCAATCAAAACTTGCTGAACATGAGAGAATTCACAAAGAGGAGAATCCAGTTTCATGTTCAGAATGTGGGAAATGTTTTAGTTCTCAAAAATATCTTGTCACACATCAGAGAATTCACACAGGGGAGAAGCCTTTTTCTTGTTCAGAATGTGGGAAATGTTTTATTGAGAAATCAAACCTTGTTAGACATCAGAGAATTCACACAGGGGAGAAGCCATTTTCATGTTCAGAATGTGGGAAATGTTTTAGTGCTCAAACATATCTTGTCACACATCAGAGAATTCACACAGGCGAGAAGCCATTTTCATGTTCAGAATGTGGGAAGTGTTTTAATCAGAAATCGGCTCTTATTATACATCAGAGAACTCACACAGGGGAGAGGCCATGTTTATGTTCAGAATGTGGGAAATGTTTTAAGCTGAAATCAGATCTTATTGTTCATCAGAGAATTCACACAGGAGAGAAGCCATTTACATGTTCAGAATGTGAGAACTGTTTTAAGCTAAAATCAGATCTTATTATTCATCAGAGAATTCACACAGGGGAGAAGCCATATTCATGTTCAGAATGTGGGAAAGGTTTTAGATATCAATCATCTCTTGTCACACATCAGAGAATTCACACAGGGGTGAAGCCATATCCATGTTCAGAATGTGAGAAATGTTTTAGCCATAAATCGGATCTTATTATTCATCAGAGACATCACACAGGAGAGAAGCCGTTTTCATGTTTAGAATGTGGGAAATGTTTTAGCTGTAATTCATTGCGTCTTAAACATCAGAGAATTCACACAAAAGTGAAGCCATCTTCATGCTTATCCCGTTAGTGACCTCAGTTACATGTTTTTTGTTTTTTTTTTGATGGTCAATGGCTTTATACCATCCGATACTCTTTTTTACCGGGCAATAAAACAGCATCTTACTTTGTTACCAGAGGTTGGATTGATGATTGTGACCACTGTGAGATCTCCCCCAAAAAACATGGTCTCCTGTATGGAATGGATACTGGTAATCAAAGGACAAATCCAGTTAAAAACTACGTATTAAAAAAATATATATATATCATGTAAACACAAATGTTTGGTGAGAGACAAAAAAAAACCCCTAGTTTTCCAAAGACACCACCCAGCCAGTGATCGGTATGGGGACCTAAAACTACAAATACAGGGGGCTATGTGAATGTCCAAAAACTAGAGCTGGATTCCCACAAGAGCTGGTGTCCAGACATGTGGAAAAAGGGGAGCCTAAAAGTTTTTTTTCTCTGCTCCAAATTAAAGTAATTCTAGGATTTTAACATGCATGGGAGAAACCACACTGACACCTGGTAGGGTCAAAGAGGTTCTTGTTTATTAGAGGAGGGTACAAGGGAGGGGTGAATCCTCTCCTGAGGGTTAGGATATATTTTATTGGTTAGTAATGCAAAATAAAATTTCACTTCTGCGCATCTAGTCTAGCTAAAGAATGTAAACTACAGATAAGAGCAGGAGTGGTCCCGGAGCCGGCGCCATCTTGTAATGGCTTCACATCTTCAGTCTTCATAATCAAAACCTCTATATCCAATCCTCGGGGAGTGGGGAGGAGGTAACATAGTTTATAAGGCCGAAAAAAGACATCTGTCCATCCAGTTCGGCCTGTTATCCTGCAAGTTGATCCAGAGGAAGGCAAAAAAAACCCTGTGAGGTAGAAGCCAATTTTCCTCACTTTAGGGGAAAAAATTCCTTCCCGACTCCAATCAGCCAATCAGAATGACTCCCTGGATCCTTTACTGTTACTCCTTTAGTGATCCTTTACTGTTCCTATGGATGGTTTTGGACGCTGCCCCTTATTATATTTTGTCGGTGATTGCTTGTTTTGTGCACATAGTGTTACTACTTTTCCAGGCAGGGGTCGTCATGCACCCGAAGCATCACTTGTCACATCTGGACGCCTCAAAAAATTGCAAAATAAGAAAAAAAAATCTAAATGTCCCACTTGCCAAAAAGTATCAAAATATATCATGAAATACAAGTGAGAATAAAATAGATAAACAGTCCACACCTGCGGAAACCATCGGCATCGTCGCCCCTTTCACATAAAACAAAAAAATCTATTAAAATAACCAAAACAGGAAACCAATTTTCACCATTTATTTTGGTGTCAATTTGCATATTTAAAGAATAAAAATAAAAATTACTAAAAACGTATTAATAAAGAGCCCTATGTGACATGTAATATATGATAGCAAATATTTGGTGGGTTCCACAAGAAGTAAAGATTATGCTTGGACCATTAAACCACCACATGCTGTAAATGATAATACGAACGACTTCAAGTCTGCCCATTGACTATAAACGTCCTTCAGTTTTGCCCCCTGTGTGCAGCACCTGTACATAGAAGCTCCATGACTCAGCTGCCTCCTGACAGCCAAGAACATGGAGCTTTAACCTGAGACCTTTTTTCCTGGTCTCCAGGCTTTTGTTCACTCTTACAAGCTGTCAAAGCCATCACAAATGCTTGTACTATCTCCCTCTCATTACTGCCGGTCACAGAGCAGTTTACAACCACATATGGGGTGTTTCTGCAAACTTCAGAATCAGGAAAATAAATATTCAGGTTTGATTTGCGGTTTACCCTTGCTATCTTATGGGAAAAATGAATTAAAAATTGAAAATCTGCGAAAAAATATATGTATTTTAAATTTCACCTTCCTTCTGTTTTAATTTTTGTGGAAAATCTAAAGGGTTAACAAACTTTGTAAAATCAGTTTGGATTACATTGGGGGCTGTAGTTTCTAAAATATGTTCATTTATGGGAGGTTTCTATTATTTAAGCCCCTCAAAGTCACTTTAGAACTGCAAAGGTCCTTTAAAATTAACTATTGGAAATTTTCATGAAAATCTTAAAAATGACATCTAAAATTTGAAGCCTTCTAACGTCCTCAAAAAATAAAATTACATTTCCAAAATTATGCCAACATAAAGTGGACATATGGTGAATGTTCATTAATAACAATTTTATTACATATCCGTATGCAACTTAAAAGCAGAGAAATTAATATTTTAAAAAATTGTGTTTTTTTCAAAATTTTCAGTAAATTTAGATTTTTTATAAATAAAGGTAAAACATATTGACTCAAATTTACCATTAACATGAAGTACAATGTGTCACGAGAAAACAATCTCTGAATGGCTTGGATAAGTAAAAGCGTTCCAAAGTTATTACCACATGAAGTGACACATGTCAGATTTGCAAAATTAGGCCTGGTCTTGAAGTGGTTAAAGGTGTTTTCCAGTAATGTGATCTAGATGTCCGGTCGTCAGGATAGGCCTTAGTATCAGATTGGTGGGGGGGTCTGACACCTGGCTCCCCTACCAATCAGCTGGTCTACAGTAGCTCTGGTCCATCCATGGTGCTGTAGATGGAGGTGGTGACCAATCACTTCAGTGGGAGCAGCAAAGTGTTAAAGGGGTATTCCCATCTCATTAATCATAGTTTAAAACGTAGTAATGGTGGCCTTGATCATTTTTGTAATAGTAAGTGATTAGCCATATTTTCCTACCCTGTTGTTGTCACTTGGTTTCCATGGGATACGGCCCGCTTTTCACGATTTCGGAGCGGGCCACGCTTGCGCATACAGCAGTCACTTTTCACCCAGGCAGCCGCTTCTTTCTTCTGGAGCGCGCACGTAGCCGCGCATGCGCATTGGATCTTCCGTCACTCCGATGTCTGATACACAGCAGCGCTTGCTCTGTATCAGATGCGGGCAGCCGCGCATGCGCGGTAGCTCTTTTGTGTCTGTGCTCGCATATAGAGCTGCGCGTGCTCTGTATGCGATCACAGACATCGCTGGAGAGAGGGAGAAGAGAGGATCGCGAGCTGGAGACACGGACCTGAATCTACAGAGGCAAGTATAAAAAAAAAAAAAAAAAAACACTATATACACCAACGATTTTTGGCCCCAAAATATTTGTTCTCATCCTTATATATTTATTTGGGGACACTGGGTGTGGTGGGGGCCATAACAATGTGGAGGGAGGTTGAGGGGGGACATAAATATATTTTCTCTCGGGGGAAATAATTGAGAGTTTATATACACCGGGGAGCTCATTTTTATTTTGAGGAGCACTTTTTTTTTTTATAAATTGATATATGGGACACTAGGGGGAAGATAAAAGCCGTGTAAAGGGAGACTGGGTGTGGATGGGGGCCATTATACTGTGGAGGGAGGGTTGAGGGGGGCTCATACATTGATTGTTTCTTGGGGGGGGATAGGGACCTGATAGACATTGGGGAGCGCATTTTTATTTTTGAGGTGCACTGATTTTTTTTTAAATTTTTTTATTGATATTTGGGAAAGTAATTGTAGTGTAAAAGGACACTGGCAGGGCCGTAGCTGTAGGGGGTGCAGAGGTAGCAGTCGCTACTGGGCCCAGGAGCCTGAGGGGGCCCAAAGACCCTTGTGCCGAATAAGGCTACTTTCACACTAGCGTTAGCACGGATCCGGAACCTAAAGGGTGCCAACGGATCCGTGCTAACGCTATACATGTGTGGAGCCGGAGCAGCGCTCCGGCCCCACACATGACACACATTGAAACAAGACACAGACACACAGACATACATACAGACATACATACATACATACACACACACATACTCCAGGGACGCCAGCAGAACGTCTTCACGCGCCTCCTGCGCTCAGTGATGACGATTCCCCACAGCGCCCTCTGCTGGGCACAGTGGGGAAACGTCATAGCTGCGCGCAGGAGGAGCGTGAAGACATGCTGCCGGCGTCCCTGGAGTATGTGAGTATGTATGTATCTATGTATGTAAGACGGATCTGGAATGACCCCCCATTGGAAATCAATGGAGGACAGATCCGGATTACTGGTGTGTCCACACCAAACGGATCCGTCCCCATTGACTTGCATTGGGGGTCGTTCCGGATCCGTCTTGGTGCGGATGCCTGGACCTGCATGCTGCGGTTTGTTCTCCGGTCTGAAGACGGAACGGAATGCTTTCAGGAGCCTCCGTCGTCTTCAGTTCAGTTTTGTCCCCATTGACAATGAATGGGGAGAAAACTGAGGCGTTTTTTTCCGGTATTGAGCCCCTATGACGGAACTCTATACCGGAATTTAAAAACGCTAGTGTGAAAGTAGCCTAAGAAGACACAGTGCAATAAGGGAAGGGAGGCCCAAGCTGAACTCTTGCACCAGGGCCCATGATCCTTTAGCTACGCCCCTGGACACTGGGTGTGGATGGTGCCCATTATAGTGTGGAGGGAGGGTGTCTTTGGTGTTGGTGGTCAGTATACAGAGAGTATACAGGGGTCAGAGATACACTGTGTAGCTCATTTTGTATTTTGAGTGCACTGATTGATTGAATAATTTATTTTTATAAGGGATAAAGGGGAAAGAAAATTCTGTCTGGGACAGGACACTAGGTGAGGTGGTGGCCATTACACTGTGAAAGGAAGGTGAACTGAGCAGATAATGAAATCAAGTGACCGGGGGGGAGGTGGGCAATACACACTGGAGAGACACTGTTTTGCTCACTTTGTATTTGGACAGTTACTGATTGATCTATTTATGTAAGGGACAAAGGAGAAAGACAATACTGTCTGGGACGGGACACTAGGTGTGTTGGTGGCCATTTCAATGTGAAAGGACATCAAACTGAGCAGATAATGAAATCAAGTGATCTGGGGGGAGGTGGGCAATACACACTGGAGAGACACTGTCTAGCTCACTATGTATTTGGAGAGTTACTGATTGATCTATTTATGTAAGGCTACTTTCACACTAGCGTTTTAAAATTCCGGTATTGAGTTCCGTCATAGGGGCTCAATACCGGAATAAAACGCTTCAGTTTTGTCCCCATTCATTGTCAATGGGGACAAAACTGAACTGAAGACAACGGAGGCTCCTGAAAGCATTCCGTTCCGTCTTCAGACCGGAGAACAAACCGCAGCATGCTGCGGTTTGCTCTCCGGTCCAGGCATCCGCACCAAGACGGATCCGGAATGACCCCCAATGCAAGTCAATGGGGGTGGATCCGTCTGGTGTGACCATAATGGTAACCGGATCCGTCCTCCATTGACTTTCAATGGAGTCCATTACGGATCCGGGTACACATAGACACATACAGACAAACATACACACACATAAAGACATACAAACACACATACATACTTACATGCTCCCCGGCAGGTCTTCGGAGCGTCAGGACGGCTCACACAGGTCACGATTCCCCACAGCGCCCTCTGCTGGGCGCCTGGTGGAATCGTCAGATGACGATTCCACCAGGCGCCCAGCAGAGGGCGCTGTGGGGAATCGTGACCTGTGTGAGCCGTCCTGACGCTCCGAAGACCTGCCGGGGAGCATGTAAGTATGTATGTATGTGTGTTTGTATGTCTATATGTGTGTGTATGTTTATGTGTATGTATATGTATGTACTGTGTGACATGTGTGGGGCCGGAGCGCGGTTCCGGCTCCACACATGTCACTGCGGCAGGCCTGATCCGGCAGCACCCTTCACCTGCCGGATCAGGCCTGCCGCCAGTGTGAAAGTAGCCTAAGGGACAAAGGAGAAAGACAATACTGTCTGGGACGGGACACTAGGTGTGTTGGTTGCCATTTCAATGTGAAAGGACATCAAACTAAGCAGATAATGAAATCTAGTGAACTCGTGGCGGGGGGCTGTGGAGGTGGGTAACACACACTGGAGAGACACTGTCTAGCTCACTATGTATTTGGACAGTCACTGATTGATCTATTTCTATAAGTATCTAAAGTAAACAGTGATATAGTTTTATATTTTATAAATTTCTTCTAAATAGTACTAATTTGATATTCTTCCTGTTCGTATTACAGTGTTGAGTTCTGCTAAGTTTTGACTGCAATTCACTGACAGCAAGTGAGCCATCCTTTACGCTGATATCTACTTTCTACGGTAATATATTATAATTAGATTTTATATCTCAATTACATAAATATATTATCTATATAGATTGATCATTGCAATATTTTTTTAACATAAAATTATCATTAGTTTACTCTTTCACTAGTGTTATTTATATTCCAGTATTGACCTCCCTCAAATAGGCTCAATAAAGTAATAAAATACCTAATAAAATGAATTCAAGAAGACTGAATGCTCCTGAAAGCATTCCGTTCATTATTCAGACCTGCGAGAAAAGCACAACATGATGTGGTTTCCTCTCAGTAAGGCTCCATTCACACGTCCTGTTTTTCTTTCCTGATCTGGATCTGGATCCATTCATTTCAATGGGTCCTGAGAAAATCTGGATCGAATCAGGAAAGAAAAACAGGACCTGTGAATGGAGCCTAATAGTTATCCGCACCTAAAAGTATACGGAATGAATACAAACGCAAGTCAATGGGTACCGATCCCTCTGTATCCAGACACATATACACATACTTACAGAGATACATACACACACCGACATAGTTACATGCTCCCGTCAGCCCTGCACAGCACAGGAGGACGGCGCGCACATCGGAAGATTACCCACTGCTCCACATAAAAACACATACATACTTATATACTCCACGCAGGCAGGCTGCACGTCTTCATGCTGGGAAGTCGCGCAGCTATGAGGATTCCCTACCGCGCCATGCAGAGGGCGCTGTGGGGAATCGTCATAGCTCCTCGCCTTCTGCGCGTGAAGACTTGCGGCCTGCCTGGATGTAGTATGTATGTCTTTGTGTTTGTATAGGGTTGTCACGATACCAGAATTTTTAGTTCGATACCGATACGTACAAAAGTATCACGATACTCGATACTGATACGATACCTCGCCAAAATAAAGAAGAACCTATTAATGCCACCCTGGCCCTTATCTGTGCGCCCCTCACCCCCCCAGACCTTGCTTGTGACCCTGATCTGTGCACCACCCTGGCCCTTTCAATGCAGCCCCTGGCTCTTATCTGCGCCCCTTTGGCTGTGCCTACCTGGCCCCTGTCTGCACCCCTGGGATCTGGCCCTTGTCTTTGTACGCCTCTTCCTGGTCTGCGCCCCTGGGCCCTTATCTGTGCCCCACTCCCTCTTTGTCTGCGCCTCTCTGGTTCTTGTCTCTGCTGCCCCCTGTGTGCGCCACCCTGGCCCTTATCTGTGCACCCCTCACCCCCCTTCCCCCCCAGAACCTTGCTTGTGACCCTGCCCCTTACCTGTGCGCCACTGGCCCTTTTCAGTGTAGCCCCTAGCCTTATCTTGGTCCCCCCGGCCTTGTTTGCACAGGTGTACTGTGATATCACTGTGCTTATTATCCCTGGACTGTGACATCACTGTGTTTATTATCCCTGTACAGTGACATCACTGTGTGTATTATCCCTGTACTGTGACATCACTGTGTTTATTATCCCTGTACAGTGACATCACTGTGTTTATTATCCCTGTACAGTGACATCACTGTGTTTATTATCCCTGTACAGTGACATCACTCTGTTTATTATCCCTGGACTTTGACATCACTGTGTTTATTATTTCTGTACTGTGACATCACTGTTTATTATCTCTGTACTGTGACATCACTGTGTTTGTTTATTATCTCTGTACTGTGACATCACTGTGTTTATTATCCCTAGCATGCCAGCTCTGAACACAAAAAAAGATATTGTGATATCCATATTGTTAATGAATAAGTGATTTTAGGTCAAAATAAGTATAATGCAATAATAATTAAAAAAAATTGCCCCCAAAGGTGTACATAGCCTTTAACTTCCTCCTGCAGCATAGCCTGGAGTCTGACTCCTCCCACACATAATCACATGATTATGATATCATCACAGGTCCTTTACTCCCTCCTGCAGCACAACTTGGTGCCTGACTCCTCCTACACATGGTCACATGGTCATGACACCCTCACAGGTCCTTTACCTCCTCCTGTAGTACAGCCTGGTGCCTGGCTCCTCCTACACATGGTCATGACATCATCACAGGTTCTTTACTTCCTCCTGCAGCACAACTTGGTGCCTGACTCCAGCACATGGGACACACTGCGCCCAGTTAAATGGAACACTCACCAGCTCCACACATATAAGGCCTGTTTAGACCTGCGTTAAAGAGATTCGGCAAGGGGCAGCTTCAGGATCTTTCTATGTTCTGGTGGATCCGGCGGCGGTAATCCAGCCGTACCCTGGACATCCAGCCGTACCAGGACATCATGCAGGATCACCAGCCTCTCACATCACCAGGTAATAGACATGACTAAATCCACACGTCCTCTCATTATCTGTATGTAAGGAATGAATTCAGTCACTGGATGTGATTCCTACAGTTAAGAAAGAGAGAAGAACACCGGAGAGATGTCCCAGTCCTCTTCTTCCACAGGATGGTTCAGAAGAACATCACAATGTCCCACAGGATGATCAGGTAGATGGAGATAAGGTCTCATGAAATGTCCCCTATGATGTGTAGAAGGCTGTGAAGATCTTGTGTTCAGTCTTGTTTTATCCACCAGTATTATATGTTTTATCCTTGTATAATGAGAAAGGTGGAGATGACAGGATTACAGCTGACCATAGACATTACATGTTGTCTGGTTCTTCTCACAATTTTCTGCCTGTACAGACTTTTAAGATGGCCTCCTCTGTGAACTGCTGCAGATCTTTTGTGGCTCCACAAGAGTGGCATGACAGTTTTCAGATAGGTCCTTGGCCAGAACCATGCAATAGTACAAATGGTCATTCATAGTTGTGCTGGGATTGTCAGCTTAAACATGAACATCAGGAGATAAATGCATCATTATCTTCAAGGGTTTTGTAGTCTCGGGTGGCAGTACCAAGGTCATACCACGGACTCCATCCCAACACATCTAGATACAAGTCACCCTTCTTACATGCATAGAGTATAATATAATATTGGCAGTTGATTATTGGAAAAGCAATGTAGGATTATTTTCATCAGCAGATATAATTCTAAGTCAGCAGCAGTTTTCTGATATCCTTATACTATGATCAGTGATAAGCAGGATGTTCTAGTGATGATAAATAATCAGTTCTCACCTCTCCTGTGTTCTCTCCTGTCCTTATACTATATACAGTGATAAGCAGGGTGTTCTAGTGATGATAGATAATCAGTTCTCACCTCTCCTGTGTTCTCTCCTGTCCTTATACTATATACAGTGATAAGCAGTGTGTTCTAGTGGTGATAGATAATCAGTTCTCACCTCTCCTGTGTTCTCTCCTGTCCTTATACTATATACAGTGATAAGCAGGGTGTTCTAGTGGTGATAGATAATCAGTTCTCACCTCTCCTGTGTTCTCTCCTGTCCTTATACTATACACAGTGATAAGCAGGATGTTCTAGTGGTGATAGATAATCAGTTCTCACCTCTCCTGTGTTCTCTCCTGTTCTTATACTATATACAGTGATAAGCAGGGTGTTCTAGTGATGATAGATAATCAGTTCTCACCTCTCCTGTGTTCCCTCCTGTCCTTATACTATATACAGTGATAAGCAGGATGTTCTAGTGGTGATAGATAATCAGTTCTCACCTCTCCTGTGTTCTCTCCTGTCCTTATACTATATACAGTGATAAGCAGGATGTTCTAGTGGTGATAGATAATCAGTTCTCACCTCTCCTGTGTTTCTCTCCTGTCCTTATACTATATACAGTGATAAGCAGGATGTTCTAGTGGTGATAGATAATCAGTTCTCACCTCTCCTGTGTTCTGTCCTGTCCTTATACTATATACAGTGATAAGCAGGATGTTCTAGTGGTGATAGATAATCAGTTCTCACCTCTCCTGTTTTCTCTCCTGTCCTTATACTATATACAGTGATAAGCAGGGTGTTCTAGTGGTGATAGATAATCAGTCCTCACCTCTCCTGTGTTCTCTCCTGACCTTATACTATATACAGTGATAAGCAGGATGTTCTAGTGGTGATAATCAGTTCTCACCTCTCCTGTGTTCTCTCCTGTCCTTATACTATATACAGTGATAAGCAGGATGTTCTAGTGATGATAGATAATCAGTTCTCACCTCTCCTGTTTTCTCTCCTGTCCTTATACTATATACAGTGATAAGCAGGGTGTTCTAGTGGTGATAGATAATCAGTCCCTCACCTCTCCTGTGTTCTCTCCTGACCTTATACTATATACAGTGATAAGCAGGATGTTCTAGTGGTGATAGATAATCAGTTCTCACCTCTCCTGTGTTCTCTCCTGACCTTATACTATATACAGTGATAAGCAGGATGTTCTAGTGGTGATAGATAATCAGTTCTCACCTCTCCTGTGTTCTCTCATGTCCTTATACTATATACAGTGATAAGCAGGATGTTCTAGTGGTGATAGATAATCAGTCCTCACCTCTCCTGTGTTCTCTCATGTCCTTATACTATATACAGTGATAAGCAGGATGTTCTAGTGGTGATAGATAACCAGTTCTCACCTCTCCTGTGTTCTCTCCTGTCCTTATACTATATACAGTGAGAAGCAGGATGTTCTAGTGATGATAGATAATCAGTTCTCACCTCTCCTGTGTTCTCTCCTGTCCCGTATATTAAGTACAGTATCTTCATGCCTCTAATCATCCCAAAACTGGTAGACAGAACAAGAAGACACATTAAGTGTTTGTTCAGGAATAAGTAACTTTTTACATGTGCCCGCAGCCTCTACTATGGAAAGATTCATATGTACTTTCTACCCTTAGCTCCGGTTATGTGTGCCGGCTCCTGTGTGTCCATCTTCCAGTAAATGTTGTTTGCTCCCTCCCCGGTACACACATGGTCACCTGCTTTACTGCAGACAATGACTGGCTTTAGTGGTAATGTGTTTCTTGTGGACATGTTACCCCTGAATCCAGTCATTGGCTGTAGCACAGCAGATAATTCTGCCCATTCCGAGGAGGTAAACAAGTCATGGACCGAAAGAACTTTGACTTATCGGCTTCACAGTCCTGGGGCGACTGGTGCACAAACAATATTATGTTCTATACACACAATACAGTATAAGGGATTCTCTCCCTGCATTGCAAACTCTCTGGTCATTTTTGGTCGTCTTTACAGGTCATATAAAACCTTCCACACGACTTCTCCAACCGTCTGATGACTTCTACAATATTTCTTTCACAGCTTGTGAATCCGGGTGAAGATCTGAACAATATTAATCCTCCAGAGACAGATGTGAGGGGTGATGAGCAGAGTATAGAGGACATTCCTACAGATAACCGCCCAGGTGAGTAGTGACCACTAAGTAAAGCAGAGAAGACTCACAGATTCTGCTCCTTCACTGCCAGATGGACCCCATTTAAATCAATGGGACTTTTTTTAATGGCCATTTACACAGCAGTGCACCCATGTAATGGCCATTTAAAATGGGTACTCTAGTGGAAAATGGCTTTTTAGGGGTTAAAATAAATTGTATTATCCGCTTGCACGCACAGAGGCAGTTGTTCCTCTCTTGGTGCTGAAGGCCTGTGCTACCAACGTGATGACATCACCACGCTCTTCCAGCATTATTACTTAGGAGCACATGGTGACATCATCCCACTGAGAGTGCAGGTCCTTTACCACCAAATGAAGAGCGACTGTCTCTGTGTAAGTGGATGAGAGGAGTAATTTTTTTTCCCCTAAAAAAGCCAAAACCCTGCACATTATTAATTATTACTGATAGGCAGAAGCCTGGGGAACCTTATTACTAACTGGGGCCACTATGGGGGACATTATGTATACTGCAGGGTTGGTAATTAAACAAAAAATCATCTAAATCATCATCAAATAATGGCCGTTGAAAATGGATGCAAAATGTCCAGACGACCAAGAAAAGGATGCAAAAATGGTTGAAAAATGGCAATGAAAACCTGAGCGTGTCTGTTTTTCGTGGCCTTTTTTTCTCTGTTGTGTGAATGTAGCCTTAAGAGGTAATACAGAAAAGTCTCACCACCAAACACCAGATATTTCCTACCTGCCGGTCAATAAGGACCCAAGTGACAAATGCCTAAATCACACATCCGTGGAGCGCGATCCGTGACGGTCTGTGAAAACCCGGACCGTGCTCCTTCTGAGGGCAGGAGCGCACAGCGTCATTGGTTGCTATGACGCCGTGCACTTCCTGAGGCCGCCGCTGTACAGTGATACACTCTATACGAGTGTGTACATTGTATCACTGTACAGCGGCGGCCTCAGGAAGCGCACGGCGTCATAGCAACCAATGACGCTGTGCGCTCCTGCCCTCAGAAGGAGCACGGTCGGGGTTTTCACAGAGAGTCCTGGACCGCGCTCCACGGATGTGTGAATTAGGCCTAACTCTGCATGTTATCAATAGTAATTATATCTCAAGGGAAATAACATGTTGAGGAGCTCCCTAATGGTCAGTGAGGGGTTACTGTGCTTCCTACTGGCCATTCTACTCACCTTCTTCCCTCCAAGTCCAGCTCCTGTATCTGTCATCCATTATAGCCCAGGTCTCATTCCCCGGCCTGCACTCTCCCCAGCAGCAGGTGTGATACAGTGATGTCATTGGACCTGCTGGGCTGAGTGGGAGAGTGCACAGACCAGAGATCATCCCCCGGCCGGTGCGCTCTCCTCATCACATCATGTCTGCTGCTGGGAAGAGCATCATGTGCTAGATGTTACTTTATTAATTTTATTCATACTACAGGAGCTTCACTGCTATAAAGTGGGCACTAAGGGACAGCACTACTGCATGGGGGGCACACAGAGGGGCCATAGTTACTGTGTGGACACATCAAGGGGACATTGTACTGAGTGGGGGCACTTAGAGAGCATCACTACTGTGAAGAGGGCACTAAGGGGGATAACTATTGTGTGGGGAACTAAGGGGGCATTCAGCGCCTCTTGTCCAGCGCTAGGAAATGTTTTATTTATAAATGACTGATTGGTGGGGGTTACATGGAAATTGCTCAACATGGGAGACGACCATTTCTAGTTATGCTCCTTGGTCTACTATTAAATTGTGTTCTGTTTGGCCTCCACTGTTTTAGTTAATTCACACTTAAATTTTGGGCCAATTTCAATAGCATTTTTTGGTATATTATTTATCAGTAATAAAATGTGTTTTATTCTTGGCAGATGACTGTACCAGGAACTTAGAGAAACATCTGATATCTTCAGATTTTGAAGTAGATGATCTCGGTATCACACAAGATACATATGAAGAACATGTCCATATCCAAGATATATCTTCATCCAATCACAGCCACAATGCATCATTTGATTCTTTTAAACAGGTCCAATCTTCTGATTCATCACAGACTGTAACACAGAATAAAAGTCCCCGAAGAGGAGCTAAACCTCAAACAGCTCACGTAAGAGAGAAGCCATATTCATGTTCAGAATGTGGGAAATGTTTCAACCATAAATCAGCTCTTGTTAGACATCAGATTATTCACACAGGAGAGAACCAATATTGTTGTTCAGAATGTGGGAAATGGTTTCTCAACAAATCGGCTCTTGATACCCATCAGAGAATTCACACGGGAGAGAAGCCATTTTCATGTTCAGAATGTGGGACATGTTTTAGACAGAATTCGGACCTTGTTACACATCTGAGAATTCACACAGGGGAGAAGCCATTTTCATGTTCAGAATGTGGGAAATGTTATCCCTCTAAGTCATCTCTTCATAAACATCAGAGAAATCACACAGGGGTGAAGCCATTTTCATGTTCAGAATGTGGGAAATGTTTTCCGCAGAAATCAGCTCTTGATGTACATCAGAGAAATCACACAGGGGAGAATCCATTTTCATGTTCTGAATGTGATAAATGTTTTAAGATTAAATCATCTCTTGTTGTACATCAGAGAAGTCACACAGGGGAGAAGCCATTTTCATGTTCAGAATGTGGGAAATGTTTTAACTCTAAATCAACTCTTCATAAACATCACAGAATTCACATAGGAGAGAAGCGATATTCATGTTCAGAATGTAGTAAATGTTTCAACCATACATCAGATCTTGTTGTTCATCAGAGAATTCACACAGGCGAGAAGCCATTTTCATGTTCAGAATGTGGGAAATGTTTCAACCATAAATCTGCTCTTGTTAGACATCAGAGAGTTCACACAGGGGAGAAGCCATATTCATGTTCAGAATGTGGGAAATGTTTTAAGAAAAAATCATCTCTAGATGGACATCAAAATACTCACATATAAGTGTTTTTTGGGGAGGGGTCACTGGTTTTATTCCATCAGATACTCCTTTTTACACGGAAATAGAACAGCACCTTGCTTTGTTACCACAATTAGCTGACGGCTTGGATTGATGATTGGTACCACTGTGAGATCTCCCCAAACACGCATGGTCTTCTGTGTTTAATGAATACTTGTAATCAAAAGACAGATCCAGTTAAAAGTTACACTACAGTTTTACATATATATCTCTCCTAAACACAAATGTTTGGTGAGAGAAAAAAAAATAGTGATCGGTATGGGGAGCCTAAATTCCTGTAAAACTGCAAATACAGGGGCCTATGTGAATGTCCAAAAATAGAGCTGGATTCCCACAAGAGCTGGTGTTCAGACATGTGGAAGAAGGGGCGTCAGTCACACTTGTAAATGACCAGTTACTTGGGGTCAGGTGTAATGACAGGATGTCTGCAGGCTATCCACTGAGCATGAGGACAGCACAGGGGTAGTAATAGAGAGCGGGGCTACCACTGATAAGAGTAAGCCTGTCTGTGTGACACATCGTACATCTATGGGAGTAGTGTATCTTTCATCCATACCTGGTGAAGAACAAAACCAGGGCCTGATATAAAAGATAACCATCTCCCTATTCCAGCCCCGGTCTGTTCTACCCCTATAAGTTTTGTAACATTTAAAAAAAAAAAGTTTATGTATTCCATTACCTATGAGCTCTATGGGCGCAGTTACAGTTTTGTTTGGGTATTTAATAGGATTTCTTACACCTGACAATACTTCTAGAAGTAATGACAATACCTCGGGGGAGGGGACAGGGGTGGTCGTGATCCTTTACTCTTACTATGGATGGTTTTGGACACTGCCCCTTAATGTATTGTGTAGGTCAGTGTTCCTCAACTCCAGTCCTCAGGACCCACCTACCGGTCCGATTTTGAGAATATCCCACAGAATGTTTACCTGTGGTCAATCCTGATGCATTGACACTAATTATATCACCTGCTCTATACTAAGGAAATCCTGAAAACCTGACCAGGTGGTCCCTGAGGACTGAAGTTGAGGAACCCTGGTGTCGGTGATCACTTGTTTTGTGCACATAGTGGTTTCTATCTTGCCAGACAGGCGCCGTTATGGTGCAGAAGCTTCACTTGTCACATTTGGATGCCCCAGTTATAAAAAAAAAAAAAAATTGCAAAATAAAAAAAATTGTGTAAATGTCCCACCTGCCAAAATGTACTTCAAAGTATTGACCATTAAACCACCACATGCTCTAAATGACAATAATACGTATGTCATTAACCCCTTCACGCTATTTGACTTGAAGCACTGCTATATAGTGCACCATGAGGAGTATACACGTCATGGCATTAAACTGTCACCATGTCTGCAGACACACAGCCAGGGATCTCAGCTTACCGGCCCGGGACCAATGAGGTCTGTCCCGGGCTGGCGATCGCTGTGATTGGCTAGTAAGTACAGACTAGCCAATCACAGGATCTTAATGCCGACTGAAAGGTTCCGATCACCACAGTCCGTAACTGTGGCGATCAGAACATCAATAGATATATCTAATAAGCCCCCCTCCCCACCCCCTGAAGCTCCTGATACACCCCTCTAATTTCAGGATGGCCAAGTGGGCGGCCGCCCCCTCCCTTTCCCCATTTTCAGGCATCGCTGCATCCGTAACGACCTGCTATATAAAAATATCGCACACTCTTACCCCAAAAGGTAAATGGCATAAAAAATAAAAATAATAACTGTGCCAAAAAAGCCATTTTTGTCACCGTACATCACAAAAAGTGTAATGCCAAGCGATCTAAAAGTCATATGTAACCCAAAATAGTACCAATCAAATCGTTACCTCATCCCGCAAAATATAAGACCCTACCTAAGACAATTGCCAAAAGAATAAAAAAAATATGGCTTTCAGAAATGGAGACACAAAAACATGATTTTTTTTTAAAAAAATGCTTTATTAGGTAAAAGTGAAACAAATAAACAAAGAAAGTAGACATACTTGATATCATTGCGTCCATAACAACCTGCTCTATAAAAATAGCCCATGATCTAACCTGTCAGATGAACATTTTAAAAAACAAAAAATAAAAACTGCGCCAGAACAGCCTTTTTTGTTACCTTGCCTCACAAAAAAACGTAATATAGAGCGATTAAAAATCATATGTACCCCAAAATAGTATCAATAAACTGTCACCTTATCCATAGTTTCTAAAATGGGGTCACTTTTTAGTTGTTTCTACTGCAGGGTGCATCAGGGGGGGCTTCAAATGGGACATGGTGTCTAAAAGCCATACGGTGCTCCTTTCCTTATGAGCTCTGCTGTGCGCCCATACAGAAGTTTACACCCACATATGGGGTGTTTGTGTAAATCGCAGAATCACGGTAATAGATTTAGTTTTGTTTGACAGGAAAAATGGATTCAAATGGGAAATCTGCCAAAAGATTGAAATTTAGAAATGTCATCTCCAATTTCCTTTAAATCTTCTGGAATACAAAAAGGGTTAACAAAGTTTGTAAAATCAGTTTTGAATAACTTGAGGCTTTTCGTTTCTAAATTGGGGTCATTTTTTGGTCCTTAAAAAATGGTTTTGGAAATTTTCTTAATTTTAAGAATTGCTTCTAAAATTCTGAGCTTTTTAATGTCCAAAAAAAAAAAATTACATCTACAAAATGATGTCAACATAAAGTAGACTTATGGGAAATGTAAAGTAATTATTTTGTGAGGAATTACAGAGAAATCTAGATTTTGAAAATTACAAATTATTTCAAATTTTCTGTACATGTAGGATTTTTCATAAATAAAGGTGATTTATATTGACTCAAATTTACCACTGTCATGAAGTACAATGTGTCACAAGAAACAGTCTCAGAATGGCTTGTTCCAAAGTTATTACCACATTTCCAAAATTTGCCCTGATCCTTAAGGCGAAAAATGGCTATGTCATGAAGGGGTTAAAGGTGTTTTCCAGTAATGTGATCTCGATGTCCGGTCGACAGGATAGGCCTTATTATCAGATTAGTGGGGGGTCTGACACCTGGCTCCCCTACCAATCAGCTGGTCTACAGTAGCTCTGGCACCAGAACTCCACAGGTCCATCCATGGTGCTGGAGACAGAGGTGGTGACCAATCACTTCAGTGGGAGCAGCTCCGACATAACCGGATCCATCCACTACACTATGTTGGAAATTCATATCATTTTAAGGGTTAACAAAGTGATTTTAGTAAAGACTGTTGACTCACTGCCGGCAGGAAATTTGGATCTCTGACTGCCAAGCCAAAAGAAGAGGAGTGGGATCCTCCCGGGGGGAGGAGCAGTTTGACCGTCTAGGGTTTAAGTGCCCGTGCAGACAGAGGTGATTGTCTCTCTCTGAAGGGAGGTCACAGCTGTCATGTTCGGAGGGACCTAGAAATTCGCTGTCCTCACTGCCTCCCAAGTGCCTACAGCTAAGAATTATATCATCCAAAAGATCCATCACAGGCTCTCAAAAGCGATCCAAAATGGATCATTGAATGGAAAAGGATCCAGAATGCATCAGTTTGCCTCCATTCAGTTTCCATTCTGCTCTGGAGGCAGACACCAAAATGCTGCCTGCAGCGTTTTTCTGTCCGCGATGTGGTGCGGATCAAGACGTTTTCTGTGTCATAATCCTATTGACTTTCAATGGAGTTAATGACGGATCCATCTTGGCTATATAAGACGGATCCGTTCCTGATGCATGTGGTTGTATTTTGGTGACAGGAGCGTTTTTGCAGATCCATGATGGATCCACAAAAAAAACGCTAATGTGAAAGTAGCCTTATTTGGTTGTCTCACCGTTGGCAGGAAATAAACATTGGCTACCTTTTGATTCAGATGACTTTGCTCCTCAATTGATAGATGGTCTTGGTTGTCCAGAGCCCTCATGTAACCCAGCTCCTCCTAACAGCTAGGTCAGACAAGCCTGGATGGCTGGCAATTCCTCAAAATGACTATCCTGCTTCTCTTAGGCCAATGATGTGCCTCCTCTAACAGTCTATCAACTGGGTATATTGTAGAGGCATTGCTAGCAGTCACCGATATCTCACTAAGAGGTACACTACCTAAAAGTAGCCTCTGAGAACCTTTATATAGATCAGTTTGAGAGGCACTTTTATGCTATGTGGCAAGACCCAGTGACCAATCAGACCACACCTCTAATCATTTACATATCTGCCTGAGACTGAATGCAAGTTTTTCAGCAACCCTTTCTGTATTTGCATAGCTGACCATTGTATATAATGTGTGTATAGTGTTTTCTCTAGTGCGCCCTTAAGGCAATTAAATATATAATTTAATCTTGCGCTGTTCTCTTGTCTCAATCCACGAATCCACATGTCCATTTCATGCCCAGGTATTACGTTACATGCTACCTTATATCTAAGGAACTGGTGGCAGTCTACCGTGCTAGCAGGGCTTTCTTGTGACTGAGTGTTGTGGCATGTAGGAGGTAGCGTGGGCCACCCTCTCTCACACCCTGTGCCCGTGTGGACAGGGGCTGTCTGTATATAAGTGTGCCAAGCTGACCTTATGTACTCCCAGAGAGGGCATAATATCAAGTCTTGGTAACCAGTGCCGAAACTGTACAGCGTGATCTCGACGTACGGTGACATCAGGCGGAGCTGCCAGGTGCGGTATGTCATTATATATATAATTTTTAATAAAGTTATGTGATTTGTTTAAGTATAATGAAGTGCAGTATTCGACTAAGACAATGTCAGAATTACTTGGATGAGCAAAACATACAGTTTAGTTATTCTCTGCTAAAGTGACACCTGCCAGATTTTCAAGCAGGACACGAAGTGGTTAGAATGTAAGAAGTCGGATGTTAGACGTCACAACGTTCACACAGGGGAGAAGCCATTTTTACATTCTGAATTTGGGAAATGTTTTATCCAGAATTGAGATCCTATTAAACATCAAATAAATCACACTGGGAAGAAAACCTTTTCAGAATTTGGGACATTTTTTACTCCAAAGTCAATCCTTGCTGACCACCACAGGAGAGAAGCCATATTCACGTTCAGATTAAGGGAAAAGTTTTAGATGGAAATCAAATCTTGTTGGTCATTTTTGTTTTTTTCTGCTTTTGGAAAAATAGTACAATAAAAAATAGAACAGTAGATGCAAAGTAAAGCCGCCAGTCATAGAAGAGGAAGGGAAAGCAATTTACAGGGCTGAATGATGAGTAAGGCCATTCTCCAAACAGTAAATAGAATCTAGACAACCCTTATGTATCAATCGAATAGAATATTGCATAATGAATCATATAAGTACATATTAATACCAGCGTAGAGTAGTGAACGGACATTTATCTCTGACAGTGAATTAATATTTAGAACACTTTTTTTAAATTAATGAAACAATACAGTATTACATTGGGCCTCCTATAAAAGGAAAGAAGCTGCATATGTTTTCTGAAATGTGTATTGTGGGTTTTGGTTTCATCACAGACATCGGACCTCTTAATCAGTGATGTCACTGTTACTTCATGGGAAACGCCAGTGCTAGGGCACATTCACATTAGAACACAGGACACAATCATCACTAACCATTTCTGGACACTAATTTTGTGGATACTACAACCGGTCAATTAACTTCCTCCCTAGAAAGACAGATAGTACATTCGTCGACAAAACAAAATAACGCAACCAGATAGAGATGTCAGATTGCTGCTAAACTTTGCATTGTTATGTCTCGGGCAGATATGTACATGATTACAGGTGTGGTCTGATTGGACACTGGGTGTTGCCTCAGAAGGGCTTAAAGGTGTTGACCATGCCGCTCTATAAGGATACTTGCACACGACCATATGTGCTTTGCGGTCCGCAAATTGCGGATCCTCAAAAAAAGGATGACTTTCCGTGTGGCATCCATGCTTCCGTTTTTTTTTTTTGCGGATCCCTTGTAACAATGCCTATCCTTGTCCGCAAAACGGACAAGAATAGGACATGTTCTATTTTTTTTTCGGGGCTACGGAACGGACATACTGATACGGATAGTACACGGTGTGCTGTCCGCATTTTTTGCTGACCCATTGAAATGAATAGGTCCGCATCCTATCCGCAAAAAAAACGGAACGGACGTGGAAACAAAACACGTTCACGGGCATGAGGCCTAAAAGAGGTTCTCAGAGGTTACTTTTGGCTTGTGTACGTTTTGGTGAGATATCGCTGACTGCTAGACATGCCTCCATGATGCACCCAGTTTATAGACTTTCAGAGAGTGCACGTGATTGTACGAAGAAAAGCAGCATAGTTTTTTTTTATGACTTGCCAGCCATCTAGGCTGGTCCGACCTAGGAGGTGTTGGGAGCAGTGGCTACATGAGGGCTCTGGACAACCAAGACAACTAGCAGAGAGGATTGTTTGATCCACCGATAAACATGAGCACCTCCCAGAATTTTGTTTTCGACTATCCAGATAAAGTCGGCTCCTTCAGTACACACCTGTTTCTGCCCAAACTACTTTTGGGATCTTAGGAGAAGAACATTTGGTGTCACAGAGCCCATTATGTGTCCATTGCCAGCCATCGACACCTTTGCAGTGATGTCATGAATTCTGGAATGGAACAGACTATCATCAGTGACAAATTGAGGTGCAGTTTAGGATCCCACAACTATTCACACGTATGTATGTTTTATTCCGAATGTAGACCCATTCATTTCAATGGCTCCGCTAGAAATGCGGACATCACTCTATGTGCTGTCCACATCCATTGTTCCATTCCATTATATGGATCCGCAAATAAGATAGAACTTGTCCTACTTTTGTCCGCATGTGCGGAAGGTTTTTGTGGAAACACGGATCCGCAAAAAACGGATTGAAAATCTGGAAAACAAAAATACGGACGTGTGAATGAAGCCTAAAGTATGGAGGCTGTGGGGGACGCTTCAATCCTGCCTTTGCTGTGGAGCAACACACTGCCCCAACTGCTGGTGTGATGATCTGGGGAGGCATTGCATGTGATAGTCGGTCACCCCTAATAGTGACATGAGGAGCACTAACTGCTCATGTTCAGGGCATCCTGTGGCCACATGTGTTCCTCTTATGTCAGGGCTTCTAACAGGTATTTTTAAGCAGGATAATGCTCACCAAGAAACAACAAAGGATTCCCAAGGATGTCTCAGAGAAGCGTGGGAGTATGCGAAACGGCCGTCGCCGCTAGTCACTGAATATGTCCCTGCATCCGCATTAACAGAAGAATGATGAGTGCAGAGCACCAACAGTAATAGCACACATAAGAAGCCATTGTGGTGAAAGGAACCAGTGATAAGTGGGAGTACTGACCGTATGTGAGAACTTTTTAGGAATAATAATGTACTTAACTGTGCAGTGGCCCTAGATTCTACCATAGAGTGAAATAGCACTCTCCTTTTACACCGCTTGCTAATTCCACATCGATTGCTAGAGAACCTGTTCTGTTATACGCTGATACAAGTAGCGGGCCCATGACAGAGTGGGGAGTTTGTTAGCAGTAAGTTTGTGTTGATGTTTATTTTTCCCTTCTTTTGATCTGTCACAAGAACAACCCCCGAAATTATGGATCCTGTCTTTTGAGCATCCACCTTCACATGGTCAGTATTTGGTCAGTAATTGATCGGTATTGGTAAGGCAAAAACAGGAGCGGATCCAAAACAAAGAAGACACGTGATGGGAATATTTGCATGTCTTCTGTGTTTTGTACCCACTCCTACTTTTGGATTCCAACTCATGATCAAATCCTGATGCAAATTGCTGACCGTGTGATAGAGGCTTTATGGATGCCCAAAAGACAGGATCCGTTGTGTTTTTCATTTTTTCGGTTCTGCTGACAGATAAGAAGAAGGGTAAAATAAACGGTGATGACAACAAGGCCAAACAGGGACACTAGTGGTGTGAGGGTGGCAAAAACGAGACGAGTTAAAATAGTGGCCCAGTCGCAGAGTGGTGAGGGTGCTAACAGCAAGAGGAGTTAACACAGTGGCCCTGTTCTGGTGTGGCAGCATACTGCAGTCAGAACATAACTGCCAGAATGATTTAGTCTGATGCATCAGGGATCGGTGTGTGGATATCACGGCTGATCCACGCCTGATAAAGGTTAATCTCTACATCTTTTGTTGAAGGGTGAGTTCTCTTTGGGGTAACTATGCCCCCGCTGCACTGAACACTCTCTGATGCCACATTTCTGGCTGGGCAGGAAAGCTTGTCCAGAGCAAACTTGACCAGTTGAGACCACAATTCAAGTTTGGCTGCCCAGTAGTCCAGGGGATCTGGGATTACAGGGTGCAGTCCAAGTATGCCAACAGCTGCTGGTTCCATGTCCTACTGCTGTTGGTTTCATAAGGTTTTTTCTATTGTTGGCCAAGTCCTTTGTGCTGACCACATAGCAGTCGTGTCCATAAAATGGCTGCAGATGGAGAGTCCTGTGACCAGGCAAATTACTCAGTCTCCTCTATTAAAATACAGTACACCTGCATTAAACTCTCCAAATTTCAAATGCAGATGGCAGATGTGGTGCATTTCAGTGGAGAAGGCTGGGTAATGTATCTGGAGTTATTTTTGATTGGTCAGATGACCCTCCATCAGTGGCCATCTTATGGACAGATCTCCTGTGTGGAAAATTTGACCAACAAGGACACACGACTTCTGAAATATAGCAAACGTCACATAAAATCAACAAAGTATTAGTAAGTGTCATATAATCATCTTACATGCACATTGATCTACAATAACCAGAAAGTGGCCAACCCCTTTCAGTTGCTACTGATGGAGCTGGTGCTCCTCCTGCCCCCTGCCACAGCCATAGTCATAGCAGTGGAGCGTGAGTTCAGAGCATCCCTCCGGTCAAACCTTCGTATGGATGGGCAATGGGGCACATATGCAGCGACCAACCGACTACATAGGATATCTCGATAGTAGTTGCGTTTATCATTCCTCAGCAGGTGTAAAAAAGGCCCCCATTTTTGCCTGGGAGTGAGTTTAACATGGCGGAGAGCCAGTAGTCATCCCTCTTCCGAATGGTGATAATGTGGTTGTCACTATGCAAGCAACTCAGCATGTATCTGCCTATTTGCATGAGGGAATCGGTGGGACTCCCTGCCTCCATCTCCCCTGCATACTGCCCATCAATCTCCAGCTCCTCCTGTTCCTCTCTGGTCACTTCGGGAGATAAACCACCTATTTCTCTGTACAATTCCTAAGTTTTAATGTCCTCCTCTTCATCCTCCTCATCCACCAGTTCAGCCCCCACAGAGCTCAGGTGGCCATGAAATGTAAGCGCCACATCTCCTGTCCCCTCGCCAGCCAGATTTATCACCATCTGCTCCAGGACTGGCTTTTCTAGGAGACTGCTCCCTGCCATAGCCTGCCCCGCCTAGGAATTTCACATAGGATTGCACCATTCACTAAGAAAGGATGCTACTATGTGTATGAGACTATCAACAACTATCCACAGCGATCGTGTTCAAGTGACCCTGGTGCTGAACTGGAGGTACCTATATTTGCAATTAATACTCCTTAAAACTGGCTGTATCTAACCACACTTTCCATACAGAAGCAAGGGTGAATGAAAATAGTTATTTTTCACCTAAATACTTCTTAAAACCCCAATAACAAGCAAGGATTACTGGAATTATTGATGTATCTTATAGAGCAAACAACCTAAGATCAGTAGTAGAGTCCCAATTAGTGCAGCAAGGTGTAAAAGAATAGCTCCTATTACTTAGGCTGTACACTCTCCTATTGTCCCTGCTCTCTCCCTATAGTGTCAATGGATAAAGCCTCCCTTTCCTTTCCCTGCACTATTAGTGATCTTTCCCTGAACTGCTCAATAGTTCTTTTGCAGAATACAGTAGGGGAAAAAAGTATTTAGTCAGCCACCATTTGTACAAGTTCTCCCACTTAAAAAGATGAGAGAGGCCTGTAATTGACATCATAGGTAGACCTCAACTATAAGAGACAAAATGAGAAAACAAATCCAGAAAATTACATTTAGTGGAAAATAAATATTTGGTCACCTACAAACAAGCAAGATTTCTGGCTCTCACAGACCTGTAACTTCTTTAAAAGGCTCCTCTGTCCTCCACTCATTACCTGTAGTAATGGCACCTGTTTGAACTTGTTATCAGTATAAAAGACACCTGTCCACAACCTCAAACAGTCACACTCCAAACTCCACTATGGTGAAGACCAAAGAGCTGTCAAAGGACACCAGAAACAAAATTGTAGACCTGCACCAGGCTGGGAAGACTGAATCTGCAATAGGCTTGGTGTGAAGAAATCACCTGTGGGAGCAATAATTAGAAAGTGGAAGACATACAAGACCACTGATAATCTCCCTCGATCAGGGGCTCCACGGAAGATCTCACCCCGTGGGGTCAAAATGATCACAAGAACTGTGAGCAAAAATCCCAGAACCACACAGGGGGACCTAGTGAATGACCTGCAGAAAGCTGGGACCAACGTAACAAAGGCTACCATCAGTAACACACTATGCTGCCAGGGACTGAGATCCTGCAGTACCAGATGTATCCCCCTACTTAAGCCAGTAGATATCCGGGCCCGTCTGAAGTTTGCTAGAAAGCATTTGGATGTTCCAGGAGAGTATTGGGAGAATGTCATATGGTCAGATGAAACCAAAGTAGAACTGTTTGGTAGAAACACAACTCGTCGTGTCTGTAGGAGAGTGAATGTTGAGTTGCATCCAAAGAACACCATACCTACTGTGAAGCATAGGGGTGGCAACATCATGCTTTGGGGCTGTTTCTCTGCAAAGGGACCAGGACAACTGATCCGTGTACATGAAAGAATGAATGCGGCCATGTATAGGGAGAATTTGAGTGCAAACCTCCTTCCATCAGCAAGAGCATTGAAGATGAAACGTGAATGGATCCCAAGCACACCGCCATGGCAACGAAGGAGTGGCTTTGTAAAAAGCATTTCAAGGTCCTGGAGAGGCCTAGCCAGTCTCCAGATCTCAACCCCATAGAAAACCTTTGGAGGGAGTTGAAAGTCCGTGTTGCCCAGCGACAGCTCCAAAACATCACTGCTCTAGAGGAGATCTGCATGGAGGAATGGGCCAACATACCAGCAACAGTGTGTGCCAACCTTGTGAAGACTTACAGAAAACATTTGACCTCTGTCATTGCCAACAAAGTATATATAACAAAGTATTGAGATGAACTTTTGTCATTGACTACAGGTAATGAGTGGAGGACAGAGGAGCCTCTTAAAGAAGAAGTTACAAGTCTGTGAGAGTCAGAAATCTTGCTTGTTTGTAGGTGACCAAATACTTATTTTCCACCATAATTTTCAAATCAATTTTTTAAAAATTAGACAATGCGATTTTATGAATTTGTTTTCTCATTTTCTCTTATAGTTGAGGTCCACCTATGATATCAGTTACAGGCCTCTCTCATCTTTTTAAGTGGGAGAACTTGCACAATTGGTGACTGACTAAATACTTTTTTTCCCCCACTGTTAAGTCTTTCCTAGCACTGTCCCAAGCACCTGTCACGTCTCTCCCTGCACTAAGTACACTGGAAAATGGCTGAATCCAAGATGGCTGAGACTATTTATAGGGCTGTGACATCACAGGGGCTAGCTGGCTGCTGATTGGCTGCATGCATGGCATTGTGGGTGATCCCTCCTTCCCAGAGTTCTTTGCTCCATGTCCTAACACGTGCAGCAGCCATTTTAAGAAAAAATATGATTAGTTACCACCAAGCGCGCGGAAATTCAACTTCGGTACAAATCAAAGTTTTCCTGAAATTCGGATCGAATTCCACTTCGTCAACTTCATTTTGCTCATCTCTAACGACCAGCACTCATGGACTGCACAGTGGTCATAACCGTGGAAAAGAGCAGTGTATACCGTGATGGAAAAATGAATCCAGCCAGCAAAGAAGGCAATACTAATACATTAGTAAGTGACTTCTATTACTGTATTTTTCGCTTTATAAGACACACCTGATGATAAGACACACCCCAGATTTTAGAGTAGGAAAATAAGAAAAAATATTTTTCATCACACCGCATATCAGCCCCCCCCATAAATTTCAGGACATCACATCGGACCCCCATATCAGAACTCCATGTCAGAACCCCATCAACCCTCCATGTCAGACCCCAATCAGCCCACTCTGCCCCCATCAGCCCCCATATCAGAAAAAGACAGAGGAGCGTCGGACTCGAAGCGGAGCCGCGGCGCAGGAGAGGTGAGAGACTTTTTTATTTTATCCTTATGGGGCTGGGTGGGCTGATCTGAGGTCTGATGGAGGTCCCGGCACCTACTACATACTAGTGAGCGCTTCCATAATGGAAGCGATCACTAGTATTCGCTTTATAAGACGCACAGCAATATTCCCCCTACTTTTGAGGGGAAAAAGTTTGTCTGATAAAGCGAAAAAATACGGTAACTTCTTCCACATAATAAAAGCTATTACCTGTAGTGAGAAAACCCCTTTAAAGAATCCACCTCAGTCAGAATGTTTCGGCTGAATTACCCGGTAAATATAAATTTTGTCTCTGAAGTAGGTGGCCAGGTCATCAGCACGGGTCATATCTTCGCCCCTGCCTCTCACACAGAGCAGAACCCAACAAATCCATCAACAGCTCTGGCACACAAACCAAACAGAAAAGCTGAGGCAAGCTTCCAGAGTCCTGAACGAAGCTTCAAGAAATCACAAGGAAGACGTCATGACCTACGGATAAGCAGCTTCATGTCTACGCTCACCTCCTCACAGCAGGACTTGTTTAGTTCTATTACGTAGTCCCTGTCCCACAACCCCAAATAGTTATTTCATACCTCTACCCCCCTCTCCACCCCCCCGTACCATGTCTGACACCCCTCATCTCAGCTGAGGACTATGTAAGCCGTGTACCGGGGTAGGCTCCCCAGGATACAGATAAGTCACAGACAAGGAAGGCAACTCCAACTCAGATTGGCAAAAACAAGATTTTACTAAGTACTTAACGTTTTTTAGAAGGAAATACCCCAAACATATACACATACACTCAGCCAGAAGCTGAGGCTCTTGTGTTACACAGCACGGCGCCCTCAAGTGTGCACTCCAGGCTCTTCACAGTTTTGCCTATCTGGAGGTTACACTAACCCAGCCTCTGCACCTACTAATACTCTAATCACCACGAACAATTCTGTGAGTGTGATATAGGTGCGCCAGCGATATAACACAAGCGCTTACAAATTTAACCTATCAACACTAGAACCCCAGACAGAGTATAACCGGTTATTTGCAACAGTAAACCCACCTCTGTAGCAAGGTATCTTGCAGCCTACAAACCACATGTCTAATCTCCAGGCTTTTACACAGTAACTTCTGATTTGGCACCAATAGCATAATGCGGTGTGTGCACGCTTACCCACTGTTTCTACACAGTGGGCCTCAGTTCTTTCACTGACCCGGGTCTGTTGGGTACCTTAGCCTTCAGAAGTAACTTGTAGAGGATCTCATCCAGCAACCACGCGTTCTAACTGACACTGCCACGTGTCCTCTCAGAAGGGTTCCTGATGGTAGTGCTCTCCTTCAGATCTGTAACACTGCAAGAGTCTCTGATCCAGGTCTCCTTGCAGAGTCTTGCTCCCTTAGGGAATAGTCTCACTTGTGGATCACACTGGAACGCTCAGTCAGTAGTTCCTTCTCCTCTGGCTCTGCAGCACACTGCCAATATGGCTGCCACACACTCCTTCTGTTGGATGCTCCACCTCCGCAGAAAAGGGTCTCTTTGTCATTGCTCCAGGGAGCTACAGTCTTTTCTGTGGTAAACAGTGACATCTTGTGGCCAAACAATGAAATGTCAGTCAATAAGAATTATAATTACAGTAACAGGTGCATTCACAAAATGGAGGTTGTTCCACCATCTTACAACTATGCCTCTTATTTCTAAACCATCGGCACCGTTAGATGAAGTTTGGACCCGCGGTCCTCTCAGCCTCTCTACATTAATACTCGCTGCTCTTTCCACATAACCTGCTTTACCGCTGTCACTGAGGACAACCTTCCCACCGTCCTCTCCATTCCACCTGTCACACTAATCACTGTTTTACCTCTCCGAGCCTGTCCTGCTCTCTGATCACAATCTGTTAGGCATTTCCACCGTTCTCCTGTGTAGCCAGATGTGTTGTTTCTAATCTCCGACGATTAAAATTCCATCTTTGAAATTCAACCAATGACACAAGACTGACGCAAGGTAGCACTATTAAAGGGGCAAGGGGGGCTGTCCAATGGAGAGGACTTATCTCCTATCCACTGATTGTGGGGGTCCATGGGGACCCCTGCCAGTAATGAGAACGGGGCCCATGTTCCACCATTGGAATGAAGCAGCAGACAAGCTAAAATCAACTACAAAGAAAATCCACATCGATAAGACAGAGTGCAGTTATTAATGTGCTAACACTAAAAAATAACATAAGATAACATAGACATTACAGATCTATAGCACTGCTACATACACACTGGAATTACATGTCCCATGACTTCACCCACACATAATCACATGGTAATGACATCATCACAGATCCATTAGTTCCTCTTTCAGCACAGCCTGGAGCCTGGCTCCTACAGCACATGCTGGAAGAAATGAAGACACAGGATGCTCCATAGTGAAGGATTGGGAGAGGAGGAGAATATGACCCACCCAGGTAAGTGGAACATGAGATCCACACATGTAATGCTCCACAGCTGAGAAGATCCGTAGCTCTGTCTGCTGGTAATCATCGAGAACATAAATGAGGAAGTTAACACGCAGGCTTCTGGGGCAGGAAACAAGCTTAAAAATATTAAGAAACAATTGATAAGAGTTTGCTTCTAATGTATAACGTGTTATGAGGACTGGCATTACCTTCCTTCAGGTAGAACATAAGCCTGGTACAGGAGTTATATAGAAGACATATCCAGAACACCTCAGAGATGAGGACTGGAGAAGGGGGCATTATATAGAAGACATATCCAGGAGATCTCAGAGACGTGGACTGGAAAAGGGGGCGTTATATAGAAGACATATCCAGGAGATCTCAGAGACGTGGACTGGAACAGGGGTTGTCATATAGAAGACATATCCAGGAGATCTCAGAGACGTAGACTGGAACAGGGGACGTTATATAGAAGACATATCCAGGAGATTTCAGAGACGTGGACTGGAGGAGTGAATGTTATGTAGAAGACATATCCAGGAAATCTCAGAGACGTGGACTGGAGAAGGGAGCCTTTTATAGAACACATATCCAGGAGATCTCAGAGACGTGGACTGGAGGAGGGGACGTTATATAGAAGACATATCCAGGAGATCTCAGAGATGCGGACTGGAGCAGGGGGCCTTATATAGAAGACATATCCAGGGGATCTCAGAGATGTGAACTGGAGGAGGGGATGTTATATAGAAGACATATCCAGGAGATCTCAGAGACGTGGACTGGAGGAGGGGGCGTTATATAGAAGACATATCCAGGAAATCTCAGAGACGTGGACTGGAGGAGTGAATGTTATTAGAGATGAGCGAGTAGTGTTCAATCGAGCCGGTATTCGATCGAATACTACGCTATTCGGCATACTCGATTTCAATCGAGTATAACGGCGATGGCGCACTTAGAATTCGTTTCCCCTCCCACCTTCCCTGGCGCTCTTTTTCCACCAATCAACATGCAGGGGGGGTATGACAGGCACGCTGAGCACGCTGGCAGCGCGAAAACAGCGTCTACATGGATTGGCTGGAAAAACCATGTGACCTCGAATATTAAAAACTCAGCTCTTCCTGCTCGTTCGCATATGCTGCGTGAACTTAGTCAGGGACAGAGGCTGGAGAAGGGACAGATAGGTTTTAGCTGTTGGACAGGCAGGAGCGTGATTAAAAGCCCTTATCAGGGCTACTATAGTGCAGTACAGTGATAGCTTTACTACAATATACACTCTACAGAGAACGGCTGCTGTATTCAGGGATAGCTGCTGGAGTAGGGACAGAGAGAGGCATTAGTGGTGTATTAGGTGCTCTGCTACATACCAAACTATATTTGGCACTACTGTTCTGCGTTCTTTTTGGCTGCAAAACCCTGTTATATACCTAGTGTGTATATGCACCATCTGATCTGGCAGTATACGGCTGTGAATTTTTTTTTTTTTTAAATACAGTTTATTTGGCTCTAGTGTTCTGGGTTCTGTGTGCCTGCAATACCCTTTTTGTATACCAGGTGTAAATACCCACCGTCTGACCTGTTAGTACACGGCTGTGTACCTAGAAATATTAAAAAAAAAAGCCTTTTCATTGGCACCTGTACTTTGCGTTCTCTTGCAAAATAATTGTATATACGTAGTGTTCATACACACCGTCTGATCTGTTAGTACACGGCTGTGTACCTAGAAATATATTTAAAAAAAAGCCTTTTCATTGGCACCTGTACTTTGCGTTCTCTTGCAAAATAATTGTATATACGTAGTGTTCATACACACCGTCTGATCTGTTAGTACACGGCTGTGTACCTAGAAATATATTTAAAAAAAAAGCCTTTTCATTGGCACCTGTACTTTGCGTTCTCTTGCAAAATAATTGTATATACGTAGTGTTCATACACACCGTCTGATCTGTTAGTACACGGCTGTGTACCTAGAAATATATTAAAAAAAAAGCCTTTTCATTGGCACCTGTACTTTGCGTTCTCTTGCAAAATAATTGTATATACGTAGTGTTCATACACACCGTCTGATCTGTTAGTACACGGCTGTGTACCTAGAAATATATTAAAAAAAAGCCTTTTCATTGGCACCTGTACTTTGCGTTCTCTTGCAAAATAATTGTATATACGTAGTGTTCATACACACCGTCTGATCTGTTAGTACACGGCTGTGTACCTAGAAATATTTAAAAAAAAAGCCTTTTCATTGGCACCTGTACTTTGCGTTCTCTTGCAAAATAATTGTATATACGTAGTGTTCATACACACCGTCTGATCTGTTAGTACACGGCTGTGTACCTAGAAATATATTAAAAAAAAGCCTTTTCATTGGCACCTGTACTTTGCGTTCTCTTGCAAAATAATTGTATATACGTAGTGTTCATACACACCGTCTGATCTGTTAGTACACGGCTGTGTACCTAGAAATATATTAAAAAAAAAGCCTTTTCATTGGCACCTGTACTTTGCGTTCTCTTGCAAAATAATTGTATATACGTAGTGTTCATACACACCGTCTGATCTGTTAGTACACGGCTGTGTACCTAGAAATATATTAAAAAAAAAGCCTTTTCATTGGCACCTGTACTTTGCGTTCTCTTGCAAAATAATTGTATATACGTAGTGTTCATACACACCGTCTGATCTGTTAGTACACGGCTGTGTACCTAGAAATATATTAAAAAAAAAGCCTTTTCATTGGCACCTGTACTTTGCGTTCTCTTGCAAAATAATTGTATATACGTAGTGTTCATACACACCGTCTGATCTGTTAGTACACGGCTGTGTACCTAGAAATATATTAAAAAAAAAGCCTTTTCATTGGCACCTGTACTTTGCGTTCTCTTGCAAAATAATTGTATATACGTAGTGTTCATACACACCGTCTGATCTGTTAGTACACGGCTGTGTACCTAGAAATATATTAAAAAAAAAGCCTTTTCATTGGCACCTGTACTTTGCGTTCTCTTGCAAAATAATTGTATATACGTAGTGTTCATACACACCGTCTGATCTGTTAGTACACGGCTGTGTACCTAGAAATATATTAAAAAAAAAGCCTTTTCATTGGCACCTGTACTTTGCGTTCTCTTGCAAAATAATTGTATATACGTAGTGTTCATACACACCGTCTGATCTGTTAGTACACGGCTGTGTACCTAGAAATATATTAAAAAAAAAGCCTTTTCATTGGCACCTGTACTTTGCGTTCTCTTGCAAAATAATTGTATATACGTAGTGTTCATACACACCGTCTGATCTGTTAGTACACGGCTGTGTACCTAGAAATATATTAAAAAAAAAGCCTTTTCATTGGCACCTGTACTTTGCGTTCTCTTGCAAAATAATTGTATATACGTAGTGTTCATACACACCGTCTGATCTGTTAGTACACGGCTGTGTACCTAGAAATATATTAAAAAAAAAGCCTTTTCATTGGCACCTGTACTTTGCGTTCTCTTGCAAAATAATTGTATATACGTAGTGTTCATACACACCGTCTGATCTGTTAGTACACGGCTGTGTACCTAGAAATATATTAAAAAAAAAGCCTTTTCATTGGCACCTGTACTTTGCGTTCTCTTGCAAAATAATTGTATATACGTAGTGTTCATACACACCGTCTGATCTGTTAGTACACGGCTGTGTACCTAGAAATATATAAAAAAAAAGCCTTTTCATTGGCACCTGTACTTTGCGTTCTCTTGCAAAATAATTGTATATACGTAGTGTTCATACACACCGTCTGATCTGTTAGTACACGGCTGTGTACCTAGAAATATATTAAAAAAAAAGCCTTTTCATTGGCACCTGTACTTTGCGTTCTCTTGCAAAATAATTGTATATACGTAGTGTTCATACACACCGTCTGATCTGTTAGTACACGGCTGTGTACCTAGAAATATATTAAAAAAAAAGCCTTTTCATTGGCACCTGTACTTTGCGTTCTCTTGCAAAATAATTGTATATACGTAGTGTTCATACACACCGTCTGATCTGTTAGTACACGGCTGTGTACCTAGAAATATATAAAAAAAAAGCCTTTTCATTGGCACCTGTACTTTGCGTTCTCTTGCAAAATAATTGTATATACGTAGTGTTCATACACACCGTCTGATCTGTTAGTACACGGCTGTGTACCTAGAAATATATTAAAAAAAAAGCCTTTTCATTGGCACCTGTACTTTGCGTTCTCTTGCAAAATAATTGTATATACGTAGTGTTCATACACACCGTCTGATCTGTTAGTACACGGCTGTGTACCTAGAAATATATTAAAAAAAAAGCCTTTTCATTGGCACCTGTACTTTGCGTTCTCTTGCAAAATAATTGTATATACGTAGTGTTCATACACACCGTCTGATCTGTTAGTACACGGCTGTGTACCTAGAAATATATTAAAAAAAAAGCCTTTTCATTGGCACCTGTACTTTGCGTTCTCTTGCAAAATAATTGTATATACGTAGTGTTCATACACACCGTCTGATCTGTTAGTACACGGCTGTGTACCTAGAAATATATTTAAAAAAAAGCCTTTTCATTGGCACCTGTACTTTGCGTTCTCTTGCAAAATAATTGTATATACGTAGTGTTCATACACACCGTCTGATCTGTTAGTACACGGCTGTGTACCTAGAAATATATTAAAAAAAAAGCCTTTTCATTGGCACCTGTACTTTGCGTTCTCTTGCAAAATAATTGTATATACGTAGTGTTCATACACACCGTCTGATCTGTTAGTACACGGCTGTGTACCTAGAAATATATTAAAAAAAAAGCCTTTTCATTGGCACCTGTACTTTGCGTTCTCTTGCAAAATAATTGTATATACGTAGTGTTCATACACACCGTCTGATCTGTTAGTACACGGCTGTGTACCTAGAAATATATAAAAAAAAAGCCTTTTCATTGGCACCTGTACTTTGCGTTCTCTTGCAAAATAATTGTATATACGTAGTGTTCATACACACCGTCTGATCTGTTAGTACACGGCTGTGTACCTAGAAATATATTAAAAAAAAAGCCTTTTCATTGGCACCTGTACTTTGCGTTCTCTTGCAAAATAATTGTATATACGTAGTGTTCATACACACCGTCTGATCTGTTAGTACACGGCTGTGTACCTAGAAATATATTAAAAAAAAAGCCTTTTCATTGGCACCTGTACTTTGCGTTCTCTTGCAAAATAATTGTATATACGTAGTGTTCATACACACCGTCTGATCTGTTAGTACACGGCTGTGTACCTAGAAATATATTAAAAAAAAAGCCTTTTCATTGGCACCTGTACTTTGCGTTCTCTTGCAAAATAATTGTATATACGTAGTGTTCATACACACCGTCTGATCTGTTAGTACACGGCTGTGTACCTAGAAATATATTTAAAAAAAAAGCCTTTTCATTGGCACCTGTACTTTGCGTTCTCTTGCAAAATAATTGTATATACGTAGTGTTCATACACACCGTCTGATCTGTTAGTACACGGCTGTGTACCTAGAAATATATTAAAAAAAAAGCCTTTTCATTGGCACCTGTACTTTGCGTTCTCTTGCAAAATAATTGTATATACGTAGTGTTCATACACACCGTCTGATCTGTTAGTACACGGCTGTGTACCTAGAAATATTTAAAAAAAAAGCCTTTTCATTGGCACCTGTACTTTGCGTTCTCTTGCAAAATAATTGTATATACGTAGTGTTCATACACACCGTCTGATCTGTTAGTACACGGCTGTGTACCTAGAAATATATTAAAAAAAAAGCCTTTTCATTGGCACCTGTACTTTGCGTTCTCTTGCAAAATAATTGTATATACGTAGTGTTCATACACACCGTCTGATCTGTTAGTACACGGCTGTGTACCTAGAAATATATTAAAAAAAAAGCCTTTTCATTGGCACCTGTACTTTGCGTTCTCTTGCAAAATAATTGTATATACGTAGTGTTCATACACACCGTCTGATCTGTTAGTACACGGCTGTGTACCTAGAAATATATTTAAAAAAAAGCCTTTTCATTGGCACCTGTACTTTGCGTTCTCTTGCAAAATAATTGTATATACGTAGTGTTCATACACACCGTCTGATCTGTTAGTACACGGCTGTGTACCTAGAAATATATTAAAAAAAAAGCCTTTTCATTGGCACCTGTACTTTGCGTTCTCTTGCAAAATAATTGTATATACGTAGTGTTCATACACACCGTCTGATCTGTTAGTACACGGCTGTGTACCTAGAAATATATTTAAAAAAAAGCCTTTTCATTGGCACCTGTACTTTGCGTTCTCTTGCAAAATAATTGTATATACGTAGTGTTCATACACACCGTCTGATCTGTTAGTACACGGCTGTGTACCTAGAAATATATTAAAAAAAAGCCTTTTCATTGGCACCTGTACTTTGCGTTCTCTTGCAAAATAATTGTATATACGTAGTGTTCATACACACCGTCTGATCTGTTAGTACACGGCTGTGTACCTAGAAATATATATTAAAAAAGCCTTTCATTGGCACCTGTACTTTGCGTTCTCTTGCCAAAATAATAGTATATACGTAGTGTTCATACACACCGTCTGATCTGTTAGTACCACGGCTGTGTACCTAGAAATATATTTAAAAAAAAGCCTTTTCATTGGCACCTGTACTTTGCGTTCTCTTTGCAAAATAATTGTATTATGGTGTTCATACAACCGTCTGATCCGTAGCGCTACCACAGTGTGTCCACCAGCCAGAAAAATACAAAAAATAGCCTTTCATTGGCACCTGTAATGTGCGTTCTCTTGCAAAATAATTGTCTCATACCTAGGTGTTCATACACACCGTCTGATCACTTAGTACACGGCTGTGTACCTAGAAAAATATTTAAAATATAGCCTTTCATTGGCAACTGTACTTTGCGTTCTCTTGCAAAGTAATTGTCATAACGTAGGTGTTCATACACACCGTCTGATCACTTAGTACACGGCTGTGTACCTAGAAAATTTAAAAAAATAGGCCTTTCAATTGGCACCTGTACTGTGCGTTCTCTTGCAAAGTAATTTATATACCTGTGTTCATACACACCGTCTGATCACTTAGTACACGGCTGTGTACCTTGAAATATTAAAAATATATAGCCTTTCATTGGCAACTGTACTGTGCGTTCTCTTGCAAAATAATTTATATACGTGTGTTCATACACACCGTTCTGATCACTTAGTACACGGCTGTTGTACCTAGAAATATATTTTAAAAAAATAGCCTTTTCAATTGGCACTGTACTTGCGTTCTCTTGCAAAATAATTGTATATACGTAGGTCTACACACCGTCTGAACTGTTAGACACGCTGTGAAGCAAAATATTGTAAAAAAAAAAAAAATGCGGCGGGGGTAGCGGAATAGGACATGGACGAGGACGGGGGCGGAAATGCTGTGGTGGCCTTGTTGAAGCCAGTGGGGATACAATGTGTGCTGGTGAGGTCAGCAGGATCCCGCTCATCCAGAATCCCTGCCTTTATGGACAGTTAAGCAGGGGGCGGGTTACACTGCTGTTGAGGCCTGAGCAGGTTGAACAGGTGGTGCAATGGATAGCGATAGCGCTTCCACACAGTTGTCCACCAGCCAGTCATCCACACAGTCTCACTCTGACCCTCCTTCCTCCACACCTGGCCAACAGAGTCATCCCACCATTGACCCCTCCCAGGAGCTCTTTTCGGGTCCTTTTTCAGATGTGCCGGAAGAATCCCAGGAGCTAGCAGAGGAATTTGTTTGTAGTGATGCCCAACCACTTGAGTATTCGCCATCTCCTGCTGATGTGGACCCTGAACCAGCATCTGTTATCATGAGCGATGATGATGATGAGACGCAGTTGCCATCAAGGGAGGCTGTTGGAATGTCCAGTGGGCAGGAGGAGGAGCAGAGTGAGGAAGGGAAGAGGAGGTGGTGGATGACGAAATGACCGACCCCACTTGGCCAGGGGTGATGTCCAGCGGGGAAAGCAGTGGAGAGGTGGTGGTCTGCGCAGCACCGAAAAGCAGCAAGAGGCAGGGATGTCCAGAGGCAGAGGGATGTCCACAGGCAGAGGGATGTCCACAGGCAGAGGGATGTCCACAGGCAGAGGACAGTCCAGACAGAGAAGTGAGGCCACAGCCAGCAGGGCCGAAGCTGTTCCCGGCAGCGGGCAGTCGCGCGAAGCTCCCCCATCGAGGCCTCGTACTTCTGTGGTGTGGAGATTTTTTAATGTTTGTGCGGATGACAAACTGAGCGCGGTTTGCACACTCTGCCACTCAAAACTGAGTAGGGGCTCTGAGAAGAGCAATCTGACCACCTCAGGCATGCGGCGTCACTTGGAAGTCAAGCACTGGGCTGAGTGGGAGAGAGCAAACGCAATACAACCTGCGCCCGGTCTTGCTGCCACTGCCTCTTCCCCTTTGTTGTGTGCTGCCACTGCGGTCCAGACCTCCAGCCAGGACACCTCCACATCTGCCTCTGCCTCGGCTACTTTGGGGCCTTCTCCTTCAGCCTCCCCTTCCCCCGCCTCTTCGCCTGCACCTTCACACTCCTCGTCCCAACAACTGTCCATCTCGCAGGCGTTCGACCGCAGGCGGAAGTACGCCTCGAGTCACCCCCAAGCCCAAGCCTTAAACTGCCACATCTCCAAACTGCTGGCCCTGGAGATGTTGCCGTTTAGGCTTGTGGAGACGCAGGCCTTCCGCGACCTGATGGCGGCTGCCGCACCTCGCTATTCCGTCCCCAGCCGCCACTACTTTTCCCGGAGTGCCGTCCCCGCCCTGCACCAGCACGTGTCGCGTAACATCAGGCGGGCCCTGAGGTACGCAGTCAGCGCAAAGGTCCACTTGACCACCGACTCGTGGACAAGTGCTTGCGGCCAGGGACGCTACATCTCTTTGACGGCACACTGGGTGAATGTAGTGGAAGCGGGGACGGGGTCGCAAACAGAGACGGCCTACCTACCACCCCCGCCCAAGATTGCCAGCATGGGTTCTGATAAACCCCCTCCTCCTCCTCCTCCTCCTGTGCCTTAACATCGCCTCAGCCGCTAGCTGGAAAGCGTTGCAGCACTGGCGCGGGAGACGTCAGCAGGCGGTGCTTAAGCTCATCAGCTTGGGCGACAGGAAGCACAGCGCCCCAGAGGTGAGGGACGCCATATTGCAGCAGACGGAATGTGCTGTCGCCGCTGCAGCTAGGACCAGGCATGGTCGTGTGCGATAACGGCCGTAACCTGGTGGCGGCTCTGGAGCTTGCCGAACTCAATCACGTACCATGCCTGGCCCACGTTTTTAATCTGGTAGTCCAAAAATTTCTAAAGACTTACCCCAACCTGGCAGAGCTACTGGTGAAAGTGCGGCGCTTGTGCGCACACTTTCGGAAGTCAACTGTAGCTGCTGCTAGCTTAAAAAAACTCCAGCAACGCCTCCATTTGCCTGAACATCGGCTGTTGTGCGACCTGCCGACTCGCTGGAATTCCACCTATTCCATGTTGGCCAGGGTGTGTGAGCAGCAGAGAGCATTGATGGAGTACCAGATTATGAATCCACGCGTGCCTCCAACTCAGCTCCCTCAGTTTGCCAACCACGAGTGGCCATGGATGGCAGACGTATGCGATGTACTGCGTATCTTTGAGGAGTCCACCAAGAAGGTCAGCAGCGAGGACGCTATAGTGAGCGTAACCATCCCGCTCCTATGCGTCCTTAAAGAATCGCTCATCGCAATAAGGGAGAACGCATTGCACGCAGAGGAGACGGTGGTAGGAGGAGACGCAACG